>SRPV01000084.1:0-42568 GCA_018360135.1 Claviceps sorghi | reverse complement strand
AAAAAAAAAAAAAAAAGGACGAGAGACATCATGCAACTTACATCCAACGTCAATGTTCTCGAGCTGTTGACCTCTTGATCTCGATAGACACCAACCAGGCTTTCAGAGTCCTGGAAAAGCCCCGTCTTGAGGCTGATGACAATAAATTGCATTCCCGGCCCGGCGTGCTCACGAATGTACTTTTTGATCTTGTCCACATTGGCATTGTCGAGAGCGGCATCCACCTCGTCCAGGACAAAAAAGGGACTAGGCTGATAACTATGAATGGCAAACAAAAGTGCCAGCGCAGCCATTGTCTTCTCTCCGCCCGACAGGTGCTCCATGTCTCGGAATCGCTTCAGCGGCGGCATGGCATGATACTTGATGCCCGACAGATACGGCATGTCCGTGTCTTCTTCGATGTCGAGGTACGCCTGTCCGCCGAGCGGATAGGCTTCAGACCGCGTCAGGTCCTTGTACACGTGGGAAATCTGATCCTGGATGTGCGTAAACGCGCGGTTGAAAAGATCATATCGGACCTGTTTGACCTTGCCGAACGCATCCCTCGCCGCTTGCGCAGCCACCTTGGAATCCTCATACTCTTGATCCGTTTGCTTGAGTCTCGTCTCGACGCTTTCCAGACGTTCCATGGCCCGCATATTGGGATTCAATTTTTCCAGTTCCGACGCGAGCATTGCGATCCTTTCCGTCAATTTCGTCTCCACCTCGGCGTCGTCCGACTGCCTCACTCTGTTAGCCGACACCTCATGACCTTGTCTGGCACGCAGGCACGCAGGCACGCAGGCTCTTACCTCTTTCAGTTCGCTGTCCAGTCCTGCAAAGTCAATCTCGATTCCGTGGTCTTCCAGGGCGAGGTCCATCATCTCCTCGTCCTCACCGTCCACGTCCATGGCATCCGGGTCCTGTCGCAGGAGATCGTCTTCGTTGGGGAGATTATCGAGCGTACCCTCCACAAGCGGGATTTGGATCTGTTCCAGTCGGCATCTGCGAAGCAGTGCCGACTTGCTTGCGCTGTTCTTCTGCACCATGGTTTCCAGCGAATTGATTTCGCGATGGCGTGCTTCCATGTCCTTGCTCCTTTTCTGCAGCTCAGCCCGCGCCTCGCTGACCTTCTGGCTCTTGTCCCGGAGATCCGCCCTCTGCTCGTCCAGCGTCTCTCGCAGCGCGTCGAGTTCGTCTTGGTCCTGCGCAATCTTGGATTCGATTTCCGCCTTTTCCATCGAGTACGCCTTCATGTCCTTCTTCAGCCGCCGTATATTGTCCTCCATTCTCTTGATGCGGGCCTCTGTGTCGCTGTGCTTGGTGACTTCCCATCTGAGTCTGTTCTCCAGCCGCTGTTTCTGAACCTCAAACTGATTTCTTCTCTCCGATACCTCTTGTTCGAGTCTTCCCTGCGACGCATCATACGCCCGTACGTCACTGTAACCAAGCTTTCGGCAGAATTCCGCGAATACTTCGTCTTCTACCCGCGCCACCGCATCCCTAAACTCCTGGACCGTCGTCGTGCCATTTTCCAGTTGCTCGAGCTGGTCGTTGTACTTGGGTTGCAGGTCCCTGAGTTGCTTCTTCAAATTATCCACCTCGCGCTTCTTGCTCGTCCAGTTCTTGCCAAACGCGACCAACTCCTCCTTGATGGCAACGAGACGCCTTGAGAGTCCCGTCAGGTCGATCTGAAGAGATTCCTCGAGCGTTCCACGCCGGTCAGACTTGGGCAGTCGATCGATCTCTTCCTTCAGCTTCGCTGCCAGGCGCTGAAGGTTCTGCACATCCACCTCTTCAAACTTGCGCTTTCCTCCCTTGGGCTCAGGGCCTCGCCCGCCCGTCATCAGGCCGGCTTTGTGGATGATGTAGCCCTCGAGAGTGACCGCTTTGACCGGTATTCTCTTCTCATAACAAATGTGTTTGGCGATGCCCAAGTTATCGCAGACCACGGAGCTGCCACAGGCGTAGGATATTGCTCGTTCGATGGAAGCGTCGAAATTGATCGTATCAATGGTTAACCTGGCTCCCGTGAAGCCCTTGATGGCCGAGTTTACTGCGCTGACCTTGATGTTGTCCAGCGGGATAAAGGTCACCGGCGGAAACCTTTGTTCCTTCAAGTATTGTACACAGTCCACCGCGGTCTTTTCCGTGTCGACAACCACAGAGTCAAAGTCTCTTCCGAGTGCCACGATGACGGCTTCATCGAATTTCTTCTGTTTCGGCGTGCACAAATCTCCGATCCGGCCACGAACCCCTGGGTACATTCGTTTGAGCGACGTGACCATCTCCTTCAGTCGAGTTTCGCGGTCACTTTGGCGACGACCGTCATCGGCCTCGCGCAGTTTTCGAGCCACGTCCTCCAGTTTTTCCTCGAGCTCGGTTCGTTTCTGGTTCGTCCTAACACGTTCAGACTGCAGCTGATTAAACTCCTTTTTCTTGTTTGCAATCTCTTCTGAAACTTCCCGAGATGCCACCTCCGCCGCATCTTTACGCTCGCCAATGTTCTGCAGCTCGGCCTCGGTCTTCTCAACGGCAGCGGTGATGCTGTCGAGCTTTCCTCGCAAATTGTTGACAGTGACCTCGTCGGCTTTTCGCTGACGCTCAAAGTTTTCCAACTTGGCCAGGTTGGCTCCTGAACGAGACATGACCTGCGCCCGAAGCGAATTGTACTCCCTGCGATCTGCCTCGCTTATATCTCGGCCCTGTTTCTTCAGCTGCTCCCGAGTCTCCTTTTCAAAAACCGCATGCGCCTTGTCGACAGCTTCAATGTCACTTTGCACCTTCTGCACAATGGCAGCTTGCTCATCTCGTTCCTTGGTGATTTTTTGTCTTTGTGTTTGCAGCTTTTCAACTTGCTGAGACGATTCGTAGACCTTTTCGTCAAAAGGTACTAGATTATTTTGCTTGTCTTCTATGCTTCTCTCTCTCATCTTGATCTGCTTTTCTGTTCGGGACACCAGTCGGCTAGCTTCATTTTGTCCCTGTCGCGCGCTTTCAAGATTGGCTTCGTAGGATTCCACTTTGCGCCTCAGTTCCTTCAAATCTTCTTGATGATCGTGAATCGCAGCACTTGATTCATCCATTGCTCTTTGAAAATGAAACAGCTTCCAGAGGCAATGTGCGATAATAGCAGCGTCCCTCTCCTCCGTTTTTCTTTGGAAGCTGTCTGCTTCCTTTTTTTGCTCCCGGTACTGCTTGATCTCGGAATTGATCCCACGGCGGCGATGCAGCTGGAAATTCTGATTCTCGACAGCTTCTTCGGCTTCAGCCTGAAGTTTTTCATATTCTGCCTTGTACTCGAGACTGCCAGATATCTGCTCAATGAGACGAGTAAGATCCTGTGGCGACTGCGACGCAATAGCTTCGACGTCGCCCTGGAAGACCAGAAAGTTGCGTGCTTTCATGAGTATGTTCTCGGATTCGAGCGCTTCATTGTATTGCTGTGCAGTAACGACCTTGTCGTTTATACGATATTCGCTCGCGCCTGATGAAGTAATTGATCGCCTCCATCGTTGTTCATCGCCAGCATCGTCCTCATAGACTGCCATTACCCATGCGGTCTTGGGGTCGCCTCTGGAAGCCTTTCCATCTGAGCCGGCTGAATCGTCGCCCTGCTTGTGAGATTCTGCCGATCCATCATCATTGATCTTGGAAGTCTTCAGTACTCGTCCGCGATAAACAAGATCTTTGAGGTGTGCAGATCGTAGATGTGACGATTTGATACCGAGAACGAACGATATGGCGTCCATACTAGGAGAGTAAAGCGTGGTTAGAAGATGTCTACAGACGAACCCAGAACCATTTGGGTGCTTCTTTCAACATACGAATTGGATTTGCCGGATCCATTAGGCCCAATAATTGACGTGAAGTATGAGTCCCCGAAGAGGAGGGTATGATGGCCTTTGTAGGATTTGAAGTCTGGAGAACTTGTCAGTATGATCAGCGAAGAGAAATGCAGCCTGCACCCACTGAACAATTCTAATCGAATTAATTTGCCCATATTCGCGGTGACATGCGCCGAGCAAATCCGGATGGTGGCGCGTTTTTTTTTTTTCTTTTTCTTTTTCTTTTTTTTTTTTTTTTTGAGAATGCGGGACTCTACCGCGAGGAGGAGGAAGCTCGAGATCAATAACGCAGAGACAGAGAGATACAGAAAGGTCTGCCTGCAGCCAAGGTACTTCTTGTCATCAATATTGTACAGTAGCGGGAGGATAAACGGCCCAGTCCCAGTCTGCTTGCGATTCAAAAGTGTTGAAGTGGAGGACTGAGACGGTGCGGCGATTCGCGTGAGCTTGGACGAGCGAAGCGCGTCGCGGCTCTGCAATGCGACATCACGTTCAAGAAGGAAGGATTTGGAGACATCCGGGAACGAGCAACCCCACTTTTACCACATCCCGCTAAAATAACAACCCCCCTCCATTGGCATAACAATTAAAAAAAAATTGAAAAAAAAAATTGAAAAAAAAATTAAAAAAAAAAATCGAAAAAAAAAAATTAAATACATAAATTATAAATAATAAATGATAAAACACGACACTTAAAGCCACTATTTTAAAGTAAAGACTCTAGATTTAAACAAATGGAAATATCTAGCTAAAGTGGTAGGCGATGGAAGAGTAGCATCAGCTATCCCCTTTATGCTAAGAAGGCTACACCTAGGTAGCCCCCGCTTTTCTTTTGAATATAATTCGTCTAATTTTAAGTTATATTATAGTACTTTCTTAAAGTAGTATCTTTTAATATAGTGCTTACTAACTAAAGAGGTACATATGTTTTGTGTGAATACTTATTACGTGCGGGATACTGCACGTAAGTTGTTGGCATACGCAGCTTATCCCTTTGGTGCGCAGAAGGCTACATTTAAGGTACCGACCCACTCTCTCATCCAATTAAAACGCATATCTAAATTTATATAATAGGAAAAGTCCTAAGGTACTAAGCGTTACATTTTTTAACTATAGAAAAGGCCTAGTAAGTAAGTACTTTAAGGTTACTTATTTTCAACCAATCAGATATAGAATAAAAGTGGGGAGTACACGAGTGTAGCCTTATGCGCACTAAAGGGATACTGTTACATAGTAGGAGTCCGCTAATATAAGGCGGACTCCGCCACGGAGTCTAAAGAGAACAACGATCTTAATATATATAACTAAGCACCTAACTATAACCTTATATATATTATCTTTTATAACCTTTTATAATATATTATATAAGCTATATATACTAATAACCTATATATAATATCCTATATATAATAGATAATAGTAATTACTATTTTTTTTATATACTCTTAAAGCTTTATATAAAAACTAATAGCTTATATATTAATAACTAAAGAAAACTAATAAAAACTTAATATTAGCTTAGCTTCTTTAAGCCTTTCTCTTATTATAAAAAACTAAATTTAATAAATTTATTAATTTTAGGCTTTTTATAAAGATTTTTTAGATTTCTATACTTATAGTAAAGCCTTTCTTACTTTTAAAAAAATTAAAAACTTTAAAACTTTTATAAAATATTAATTTATTAAAGGGAAACTTTAGCTTTAATTAAAACTAGTATAAATAAAATAATTATCTTACTAAAACCTAATAAATAGCTCTACTTTTAATAAAGAGTTAAAAACTATAAGAAAAACTATTTAATAAGTATAATATTTTAGCCTCTTAAATATTACTAATAAAGTATAAGAATCTTCCTTAACTTTACTAAAAAGAAGCCTTTTAACTATTAAGTTTAACCTTTAAGCCTTTATAAAAACCTTTAAACTTATACTAAAAGATATATTTATAGGGAATAATAATAGCTATAATAAAAAAAGACTCTTAAAGACTTTAAGATTTAACTTATTAACTATAAATAAAAATATTTATAAGTTCTCCTTAAAAAGAGGCTATATTAATACTAATACTTAGTTAATTTCCCTTAACCCCTTAATTTACCTTAAAAGGGTATATAAAAAGTTCTTAAAAACGCTAAGATTAAATATAAAAGCTATAAAATTCTTTTAAAATAAAGTAATTTCCTTTCTTAAAAAAGAGTTTAAGTAATAGAACCTTTATATTAAGAAAACTAATACTAATATAATAAAGGATATTAAGTATATAATAAGTAGTTTTTAAGTAGAAAATAAGTATACCTTAAAATGCCTTAGTATACCTTAATAAAAGAGCTATAAACTATTATAAAGAAGATTATAGCTTAAAAGTGCTTATCCTTAAAATCTTTATAAAAACTACTATACTTATTTTTAAAACTAATATAGAGAGAGCCCCTTTTAGTAAGTATTAATAAATAATACTAAAAGGCTAGCTTCTTTATTTTATTAATTAAAGAGAAGGTTTATATATTAGCTAATAATAGAATTTAACTTAAACTATACTAACTATATTACTAAGCACTTTAAGGGCTAAGAGTACTATAATAATAAGCTAGTTTCTTAATACTATCTAAGATAGAATAGTTATTTTATAGCCCTTATTATTAAGGAGCTAGCTACTATAGTAAGCTACTATAAAACTATTACTTTAAAGCTAATAACTTAAGAAAGATTAGTAAACCCCTTATAAAAAATAGGGGATATAGGTTATCTTAACCTAAAAATAAACCTTAATAAGATTAATAAAAAAGCTATCTATTATAAAAGAAAGGCTATAATATTTAGTAATATAGATTTTTAAATCTAAGCTATAAAGGACTACTATAGCTATATAAATACTTTCTATTAAGAGTAAATTAAGCACTAAGTTTAGTACTTATTCTAAGGCTTAGCGCTAATATAGTATAGGTAGTATCTTAATTATTAGAAATAAGGGGTTTATAGAGGCTTTTGCCCTCTAAATTACTAAGGTAGTGAGGCTTAGTAAGCCAGAAGCCAGAAGGGCTCTGTAGCGCTGTAGCTGAAGCTACAGGCCTTATAACTAATATTAGAAGCTTAATATATAACTTCTAGCACTTAAAGTACGCTAAATTTTAGCTTATAAAAGGTAGTAAAATTTTCTTAGATTTTTATTTAATTATCTAATATTATAAATAGTAGGCTTAGATTAATAGTCTATATAGTTAGTAAGTAGCTAATAAAATAGAATATCTTCTTTTTTATATACCCTCTAAGCCTATTAAAGGCTTAGCCTTATAAAAAGGGGCTTATAAGCTACTTTTTATTTTCTATAAAATTTATTTATATAAGAAAATAAAAAAATAAACTTATAGCTATATAAATAAGGTACTAATATACTCTTTAAAAGTTAACTTAGTAAAAATTAGTATATAACTTTAAAAATTAGAAAAATTAACTAATTAAATAAAAAAATTCCCTTTATTTTAGTAATAAAAATGCTAATTATAAAATCTTTTATAACCTTTTAGTTATTATATAAATTAGCTATAAAGTATACCTTAAGGTAGCTTATTATATAGCCCTTAAGGTAAGTAGCTTAAATCTTTAAGTTAAATTTTAATTACTTACTTAGTTACTATAAAAATTAATTTTAAAGTCTTACTAAGCCTAATAGACTATTAGATTCTTAATTAAGCATATGCTAGCTACCTTAAGGTATAATTAAAAGGGAAAAGGTAAGAAAAGTAAGGCGCTTATAGCTATAAGCTATAAGTAAAAGAATTAATTCTATAGGCGCTACACACAGCTTAGGGCTGCTTATAACGCTAGCAATAGCTAAGAAAAGCCCCCTAAGGGTCCCTATAAGGGTCCCTATAAGGTAGAGGCTAAGGGTTATTATAAGGCCTATTAAGAGGCTTAATAAATAAGGAAGTCCCCTAAAAATAGCTATTATTTTTAATACCCTCTCTAAAGAGGTATTTTAAAAGCTAAAAGGGAAAGAAGAGAAATACTAAATTTAAAGAAAATCTATATAAATCTAAATAAAATTATAGAAGAAAAAGGATAATAGATTTAAGAAGTCTAAAAGTAGGGCTCTTTAAAAAAATTAAAAAAGTACTATAGTTGTATATAGTAAAATTAAGGAATTTGTTATTAAAGTTAAAAATCCATTTTTAGCTTATTTTAGTGATTATTTTAAATTTTCTAAGTGTTTTTATAATAGTTTTAGTGCTTTTAGCTAGGTATTAAAGATTTTATAGCAAAGGGTTATAGAGGTTAAAGCCCTATAAGCTCTAAGAAAATAGTATATATTAGAATAGCTAGTAGCTTAGTTAGGCTATTAGCTAGCATTTTCTTAGTATTTAGATAGGTAATCTTAGCTAGCCTAGCTAAGATTTACTGCCTATTATAGTAGAATTTTAGCAGGGTGTGCTTAGTTTAATTATAAAGGGCTAAATTATAGGCTGTTTTTATAGTGCCTTAGTTATCGCAAAAAATCTATATAGGGGGCTTTATAGGGGCTTTTAGCTCCTTAAAAATGCCCTTTAGCCACTAAAGCTCTCTAAAAGTCTTATAGATTACGTTAGACTTAGCTTCTATAGTAGATAAAGCTATAGTACTAGCTTTCTTACTTTTTTAACTTATAGGGCCCTTAGCTAGCTTAAATAGATATATATAGGTAAATTTAGAAGAGCTTCTATTACTAGCAAAATCACTATTATAAAACCTAACTAAGCTATTACTAGCTTTGCCTTTATTTATAGAGGAATGCTTATAAATTATAGCAAGGTTTTAAGTACTAAAAAGATACCTTAAAAGGCTTTTTATAGCATTTAGGTATTCTAAATAAGAACTAGTAAGAGCTGTTAAAAGCTATTATAATATAAAGGCAACGTTAAGCCTTATAAGGAGCATTAAGTATATAATAGTCCCTATAATGCTCTAATATTCCTTTATTTCCTTAGGGTTAAAAGGCTTAGTAAGCTAAGTTTTTAAGACCCTTAGCTATATAGGAATTCTAACTACTTTATAATTTTTAAGCTTAAAGCGTGCTAAGGCCTCTTAAATATACTGTTTTTAGTGTATTTTTAGAGTCTTATTTTTTTAATTACGCTAAATTTGCACCCTTAGGAAGAATTCTATAGGGCCCCTATCTTCTATAAGGTAGGCTTTATATAAAGCCTTTTTAAGCTAATTTATATATTATAAATTTAGCCCTATAAGAAGGCAATTATTAATATAAGTAATAATAAAAGTCTTAGTTACTAGATTATAAAATATAGTAGGGTTAGATATAAGGGGGCTAAAGCTAAGGCTTTTTAGCACTTTTATTAGCGTTTACTACCACTCTTTAAAGCTTTACTTTAGGCTATAAAGGGTCTTTCTAAGGATAATTATCTAATTTTTAGAAGCCTTATAACTATAGCTTTTAGCTAATTTAGCTAATTATAGATTTTGCTTAATAAATTCTGTAAAGCCCTTTAGAATTATTATATAAATAAGCTCTTTAAGGTAGCTATTTAAAAACGCACCTATAAAGTTTACTTGCTCTATTTCCTAGTCCTTTATAGCTACTAAAGCTAATAAAATCTGCTAGCTAAGGGAAATATTAGTAGCAGTAAAAGTATCTATATAATCTAAACCTTTTATTTATATAAATCCTTTTATAATAAGCTATACTTTATATTTTAAAGGATTATTTTCTTTATCTTTCTTTATCTTTAATATTAAGCGATTTTTTAGAACTTTTTAGCTCTTAAGGACTTAGTCTGCCTCTATAAATTCGAAAGTTCTAGCCTTTAAAAGTTGCTTAAATTTGCTAAATATAGCTTTTAGCTATTTAGCTTTTTCTAAGGAATTTAAAGCTTACTTCTAAGTCTTAGGCTTACTATTAAGTATATTTTCTTTTACTTTTAGTTATGCCTTATAGCAGATTTTTTGTACTATAGCCCCTATATTAATATCTATTTTTTTTAAATTTAAATAGATTTTTTTAGGCAATAATTGCAGAGAATTTAGGGAAATTAAATCCCTAAGGCTAGGGGCTTAGCTAAGCTTTAAATTAACTATCTGTGTATTAGCTATAGAGTAATCCTTATTACTAAGAATAACCTTATTAAGTTATTATTATTCCCCCTCTAAGGAATTACTTTCTATAAAAGGGTAAGAGGGTTTTAAAGCCTTAGCCCCCTTTAAAATTATAGAGGGTTCTAAGGCATTTTTAGTAGGAAAACCCCTCTCTAAAGAGCTATTCCCTATAAAAAGCCTAGGAAAGCTACTAAAAATAGGGCTTATAAGTTCTATAATTTTAAGAAAGCTAGTCTTTATTATAAGCTTCTTAGAGGGAATATATACTATATAGGTCTTAGAACCTACTATAGTAATTAGCCTTTTAGACACAGTCTTAGGGGCTAGCTTCTAAGCTTTAAGCCTTTTTTTTAGTAGAATTAGGACCTTATAATAAGAGCCTATAGCCCTATAAGAGCTATAATTAAGCCTAAAAGGCTTATTAAAGTTATTAGCTAATAATTATACTAAGCACGCTAGTTTTGTTAAATTAGCTAATAAATTTATAGAATTTAATACTAAAAAAAGTGTAAAATTCTATAAAAATAAAAGTAAACTAGACTAATATAGGGTAGCCTATAATCTATCTATAATAATATAAATAAAACACTTAGCTAATCTATTTTGCTTATAAATATAAGGGGAAGAAGTAGTAAATTTAATCCCCTTTTTAGCTAGCTAGCTTTATAAAGTAGAATTAATTTCTTTACCCCTATTAAAATATAGATGTTTAGGGTAGGTCCTAAATTTATTCTTTAGGGTTCTAAAGAAGCCTTTTATAGCTAAAAATATAATAAGGCCTTCCTTATTAGGAATTTACAAAGCCTACCTAAATTTAGTCTTTTAGTCTATTAGAAATAAGCAAATTTAGTGCCTATTATAGGGAATAGGGCTTATTTTTACTATATCCCCCTTTATTTTATTAAGGGCTTTAGGGGGGTTAGGGATAGAATTTTTACTAGGTCTTCTAACAGCCTTAGTTTAGTTATATATTAGGCAGTTAAAATCCTTATCTTTAATACTAAAAAAATCTAATATCCCCTTAGCTAATTAGCTTATTTTCTTTAGAAGGCTAAGCCCTAAATGCCCTAGCTAGATATGCTAAATTCCAGCTAGTTTTAGCAATTTTTAGTATAAATTAGGCTCTAAAAAATCACTTTTAGTGCCTAAGGGTAGCCTTTTAGGCCCTATAGGGCCTTCTTTCTTAGCTCCTTACTAAGTCCCTTCTAAGGAGCTATAGGCCTCTTAGTAAGGCACTAGCAAACCTAAGGGCTCTAAAATTCCTTTAGTTACCTTATAGTCTTCTAAAGCCTTTAAAAAAATAGTAAAAGGGTCTATTAAAACCCCCTATAAATCCTTAGATTTAGGGATTAAATCTTATAATTTAAGGGCCTAGCTTAGGGCTATAAGCATTAGGGAAGAAGGGGCTATAGAATTAAGGGGTTCTAAATTACTAAAATCCCTTAATTCTTTAATTTTAGCGGCTTTACTAGCCTAGGATAGCTTTTACAAAGGTATTTCTATCTCTATAGGGTAGCTGCTAGCCTAGTAGCAAAAATAACTATTATAGTGGCTAGAAAAGCTACTATTAGTCCTTAAAAGGGGTGTATTATTATCTTTTACTTAGAAGAAAAAACTGTGTTTTCTAACATTTAAAAAACTAATATAAGACCTATTAGCTAAATATAGGGCATTTTTACTTATATAGCCCCCTACTAAATAGTGCTTTAATCTGCTAATTATATTTATATTTAGGTCCAAAAAATATAGTATATTTTAAAGGACTAAAGGCCTATATTTATTAGGGTTTTACTAGTAAAGCACTAAAAATTTAGCTTTTCTAAATTCCTTTAAATAAATAGGTCCCTTATTAGTAAAAATAGGCTTAGCCTATCCCTTTTTATAAGGTGTATAGCCTATAAAGTGCTCTTTAGAATTAACTAAGTATACTATAGAGCCTATATTATAAAGAAGGGCATTCTTTATTACTTTATAGCTAAAATTAAAGGCTTTAAAAGATATCTTATCTTCTAATTCTAGCTTACTTTTAGTATTAATAACACTACTAGAATTAGAAGATTTACTGCTAGTACTAAGGCTGCTAGGTCTACTAAGGGGCTCTAAAGAGCTGCTAATAAGGCTAAAATTGCCTAGTATAAAAGCGCCCTCTTAGGTCTTATCCTTAGCCTTTTTAAAGGATTTTTTAGATAATTTACCTTTCTTTTTCTTAGAAGAGAACTTAGAATTTTCCTTATTTTCTTTAGGGCTATTCTTCTTATTCTTATTCTTTTTTAAATTAAAATTAGAAGTCTTATTTTCTTTAGATCCCTTATATATAGATTCTTTAGCTTTATAATTTAAAGCTTTAGCTACTATAAAGCTCTTATCTTACTGCTTTTCTAGCAAATCTACTATTAAAAATTACAGATTTAGTGCCCCTATAGGGATTCTTAGGGCCCTATTAGTCCTTATAGTAAATTATTACCTTTCTGCCTACTAAGGAAAAGTAGACTTTAATACTTATAAATACTAATTTACTTAATCTATAGGCTCTATAAAAACGCTAGAAATTACTAATTTAGCTAGTAAATTATTAAATAAAGTATTAAAAGCCTCTAAAAATCTCTTATAACCTTAAAAAGTAAGGCTATAAAATTAGGAATATAAGGAGCTATATTATATTTTAGCACTATAAGAATACTGCCTTTCTAAAAGGCTAAAGGCTTTTATAGGGTTTTATTACTAAATTATAGCAGCTTAAGGGCCCTTAGAACAGCTATCTCTTAAAAGCATAAGAATAATAGCTTAGTTAGGATTACTTAAATTACTAGAAAATCCCTTAGGATTATTTAGAAAATTAGGCATTTTTAAAGCCTTAAATTAGATAGCTAAAGCTTATTTCTATTAGTTATAGTTTTCTAGTCCCTTAAGCCTTATAGCTTTTAGGAAGCTATATACCTTTTTATTAAATTCTTTAATAACTGATTTATTATAGGAATTTAATATATTAGAATTCTTTTTATAGCTTATACTTCCATTAGAATTAGGATTTTTTAGCAGTTTTATTAGCTTAGGCTTTAGGTTATTAGCTATAATAATAGCTAAATCTTCTAATTTTTATAAAATATTAATAATACTTAAATTCTAAATAGTAATTTACTAGTTTACTAAGTTAACCTAAGCCTACTCTTAGCTTTCAGCCTAAGAGCCTAAATTTATAGGTTTTATAGCTACTAAAAATTAAAAAGAAAATCTCTATAAATTTAAAAATCTATAAAAATGCCTATAAAGGTTTTAATTTTATAGGTCTTTACTTAGAAGAAGGAATTTTCTAAGCTTAGTTATAGAAGAAAAGATTCTATAAGGTTCCTTTTTATAGAGAAAAATAGCTTTATAAGCTCTTTTATAAAAATAGAAATTATTCTATAATTTCTTTTCCTTTTTATAAAAGGGAAAGCTTCTTTTCTTACAGATTCTATTTTTTATAGAAGTAGAATTTCTTCTATAACTATAATTCTCTTTATTTTATAAAAGGGGAGTCTTCTTTTAGTAAATTTATTCTATTTTTATAAAAGAAATAATAGCTTTTAAGTCTTTCTTAGGTCTTTTACCTAATATAGAATATTAAGTAAATTTCTAGAGAATTTTCTAAATACTTTATAAAATTTAGTAAATTTTTTAGGTACTAAAAAGTTACTTTTAGGCTTATAATCTATTAAAAATAAGGGGTTTATAGAGGCTTTTGCCCTCTAAATTACTAAGGTAGTGAGGCTTAGTAAGCTAGAAGCTAGAAGGACTCTGCAGCGCTGTAGCTAAAGCTATAGGCCTTATAACTAATATTAAAAGCTTAATGCATAACTTTTAGCACTTAAAGTATGCTAAATTTTAGCTTATAAAAGGCAGTAGAATTTTCTTAGATTTTTATCTAATTATCTAACATTATAGGTAGCAGGCTTAGATTAATAGTTTATATAGTTAGTAGGCAGTTAGTAAGAGGGAATATCTTCTCCTGTGATAGATTCGAGCTTTAGGCTCAGATTTTAAGCGCTCCCTTTATAGGCCCTTTATAGGCCTATAAGGCTCGCTTAAAGTCGCCTTTATACACCTATATTATATATAAACTAAATATATAGTAAAGGGAAGAAGGGCTTTCTCCTTCTCTCTTAAGAATATTAATAATACTATTATTACTAAAAAGTAGTAGCTTTTTAAGCTAAATTATAATAATTAATATTCTTTACCTTTTTAATAAATATAAAGATTATAATAAATCTAAATTAAAGTAATAATATAATACTTTTAAAAGATATATAGAAACTTTAGTACCTTTAAGAAAGGGTTATATAATAAAATATATAGCTAGAAAATATATACCTTTAAGTAGCTATAGTAAGTATACTACTTTATAATATTATACTAGCTTTATATAATATAATATTAAGTAAGCTTTAGTAAGAGTAGCTTAAATATAAGCTACTTTTAATAGAAATCTTTTATAATAGTAATAAGGCTTTCTTTTAAGCTTAGTAAAGCTTAATAGTATATAAGCTTAAGGCTAATTCTAATTTTATTAGTAGTAATTATAATAAATAGTTTTTAATTTATTAAAACTTAAGGCTAAAGATTTAAGCTTAAGTTACCCCTTTTTTTAAGTTAAAATATACTTTTATATATACCTTAGGGTAATTCCTTACCTACTTTAATAGTATATTTATAAACTTTTATTAAAAGAAATATATAGTCTTAAAGTTAAATTAGCTTAAATAGTATATTAATAAACGCTTTATAAACTTTTATATTTATTTTAAATAAAAGTTAGTTTTAATAAGAGGTATTAATTAAGTAAATATAATAAAGCTATCTAAACTTTATATAGCTTTTAATAAATAAATATAAGACTGCTATATAGGTTATAATATCCCTTATAATAACTATTATAAGGCTATTAAACATTATTATAGTATTATACTTAATATTAACTTATACTACCTTAAGAAATATATTAAGGTAAAGTATTTTAACTATACTAGCTATAATAAGAATAGTAATATAAAGATAATTAGTATTAACTTAGCCTTTTTCTTAATAGTAATAGATAAGAAGAGAAAGTTAAAGAAAAAGGTAGCTAAAAATAAAACTAATTCCTTAATAAAGGCTAAGTAGGCTAAGTAAGTAATACTAAAGGTATACTAATAATAAAGGTAAATAGATTAATGCTTTTACTATAAAGTTATTAAGCACTTTATTTAGTAGTATTATCTCTTACTACTAAATTACTTAATAAATATAGTAGTAGTATAGGTTTATAAAGTCTTTAAGAAGGATATAATAAGTAAGTTTAATAGCTTTAATTTAAAAAAAGATAGCCTTACTACTTAAGTCTTAGTAATAAAAGTAATAATAGTATTACTTATTACATTAACTACTATATAAATTAGTTATAATAGAAATATAGTAAGATAAAATAAAATATAAAATTACTACCTTTTCTTATTTTACTTCTTTATAATAGTCTCTCTTTCCTTTAAACTTAAGTTAATAGTAAGTATAATAGCTTTATAGTTATAAATAAAAAGATTATATAGTAGCTTAGTTTTATTTATATTTACTTACTATATATATATAGTATTACTATAGCTATAAAAACTTTTAACTTAGTTTAAGGGGCTGCTATAATATAGCTATATATTATATATTTAGTTTGCTTTTAAGCAAATATTAATAGTTAGATTTTCCTTATAGTTACCTATATAGTCCTAGGGTTATTCTATAACTATATCTTAAATATACTATAGCTATTATATAATAGAATTAAACTATATATAGTATAATATTACTTAGTAGTAAGTATACGCCTTAGATTAAAAATTAAGGCCTTTAATATATAAGAAGTATAACACCCTACCTTAGCTATCTTAGGCTTTATTTATATTAGCTTAGTGTATAAAGTAGTAAAAATATAGATAGATATATCTCTTATAGTTACTAGCCTTTATAAGATAATATCTATCCTATTAGTATTTATAGGCTTACTAGTTTTAGATAAAGTAGCTATTTTAAAATAGATTTTAATAAAGCTTTAAGACTTTATAAACCTTTTTAATAAAGAAAATACTAATACACTACCCCTTTATTAAGGCTAGTTAAACTATTATATTTACTTATATTAAAACCCTAATAGGTTAGTACTAAAGCTCCTTTAAGTACCTTTATATAATATACTATAGAATTAGCTACTAAAGATTTAAAAATAAATTATAAAACTAATAAATAAAGGGTAAATTTAAGCCTCTTTTTTATTAGCTATAGCCCTTATACTTTTAGTTTAAAAGGTAGAAGGTAGTTAGTAGTTTTATATAAACTACTATATATTAAATAAGGTTATAAACTAAGACTATTATTTACTACTACTTATTAAGAAGACTTTATGCTTTTTTACTAAGGCTTAATAGTTTATAAAGCTAAATATTTATACTACTTTCTATTAGATTTATATAGCTAAAGGGGATAAATATTTAATAGCCTTTTATATATACTTTAGCTTATTTAAATAGCTAGTGTGCTTATTTAGCTTAATAGGTATACTAATAATATTTTAATACTATATTAATAGTGCTTTAAAGGATATATATTAAGGGACTATATAATTACTTACTTTAATAATATCCTTATTTACTTTAGTAGCTTATATAAGGATTATACTTAATAAACTTAGGAAATTCTCCTTTACCTTTATAAAATAGGTTTATACCTTAATATTATTAAGTATGCTTTTAAGATAATAAAGGTTAAGTATATAAAGTTTATTATTTAAGCTAAATATATAGTATACCTTAACCTTAAAAAGATTACTATAATTTATAACTAAAAGGCTTTAACTAAAGTTAAGGGTGTTTATAGCTTTTTAGGCTTTATAAACTTTTATTAAGAGTTTATTATAAACTTTTTAAACCTTATTAAATTATTATTAGCTTTAATATAGAAAGGGGTATTATTTATATAGTCTTAAGCTTATAAGAATGCATTTTAGCGTTTAAAAGCGGCTTTTATTTTATATTTAATCTTAGCTTAATAAAACCCTAACTAAAATACTATAGTAAAGGTAGATTCCTTAAAAGAGGCTATTAAGAGTTGCCTTTCTTAGTATAATAAAAAGGGTGTGCTTTACTTAGTTATATACTACTTTATATAACTAATAGTAGTAAAATAAAACTATATTATATATAATAAGGAACTCCTTAGTATAATCTCTTATTTAAAGGCTTAGTTAATAAAGCTTTAAAGTATAGCCTATTCCTTTATAATTTTTATAAACTATAAGAATTTAAAATACTTCTTTAGCTTTTAAGAGATATCTAAATAATAGGCTTAATAAGCTAAGATATTAATACTTTTTTACTTTTACCTTTATTACTACCTAAGTAGTTAAGTAAAGAGGCTAAATATATTATTTTATTAAAAATAAAATAAGTTTAAAGTAGCTTTAATAAGATAGGTATTTATTAACTTAGTCTTTATAGTAGTAGTTAAGACTTAAGATTTCTTTAATAGTTCTTAAAAGGTCCCTTTAAGTATTTACTTAATATTTTATAAGGACTTACTAAAAGGGTATAATTTCTTTACTAAGGTATACCTTTAGAACCTTTAAAATATTAGTATTTAAGAGAACCCTATATATTTAGTAAAGTTAAAGGTATTATAAAAAAAGGCTTATTAGTTCCTCTTAAAGGTATAGACTTATTAATAAATAGTAAACTATAGGGTAGATATATATAAGGCGCTATTATTTTAGGGCTAACTTTAAGCTTTATAATATAAGCCTTTAACTATAGTATTAATCTACTATATTTATAAGTCTCCCTTACTAAGCTACTTAGGTAGGAATATAATATTTTAAGCTTTTTATAAAGACTTTTATTAAAAGGGGATATTAGCTAATATTATAAGGTATATTTAGAATTACTACTATTTTACTAAGTAAAAGAGCTGCTAGTTATATTAAGGCTTATTACGCTTTATTCTAGCTTTAAACTGCTTTTAGTTATAGATTTTTATTAACTTTATAATAAACCTCTTAGCCTTCTTACTAAACACTTTATAATATTTTATAATAATTACTAACTACCTATTAAAATATATTTAGCTAAAGGCTATAATAACTATAGCGTTTAAGGTATATATATAGTAGTTTTTAAAGTATTAATAGTAGTTTTATAGGTTTTTTTAAAGTATTATTTCTAACTATAGCTTAAATTAAGTAAAGGGGTTTTAATTTATACTATATTCCCTTATTAAAACTAATTACTTATTATTTATATTATACTACCCTTAAACTAATAATAGTATTAAATAGGCAAACTAAGAGATATAGTTAATTCTTTATACTATTATAGAATTCTTATAATATAATTAGCTTAGCTATCTTTCTATTTATTAGCTTATATTAAATAACTATATATTTACTATTATAAGAATTAATATAAACCTTGCCCTTTATAGATTTAATATAGATTTTATTTAGTATATTAAGGGCTTTATTAAAAGCCTTATATTACTTAAAGGGTAGGTAGTTTAGTTTCTTAAATATATTTATAAAGGTATATAACTAACTTAGGTAATAATTAATTTTACTTAGTAATATTAATAAAAGTTAGTAAATTATATTTACTAACTAATAAAGAAATTTATAGTAAGGGATAAGGTATAGTTAAACCTTTATTATATAAAGACTAACTATTTAAGTTAGAAACTAAACTAAGTTATAGTAAAATATACTATACTAAAGGTCCTTATATTATTAACTATCTACTTAAATATATTAAAGGGTATTTACCTTATTTTTTATATTAACTTAATAAAATATACTATAAATAACTTACTTTTATCTTAAGTTTTCTAAAACCTTTATTTAAAACCTTAACTTTTTTAGCCTTTTAATAACTTAAAGCTAGTAAAGTATAAAATAAAAGAAATTTTAATTACTAAAAATACTTAAGGTTAAGGTAGCTAATATAATATTTTAGTAAAATAGGTAAGCTATATATAGCTAATATAAAAGCCTTTAAAAAGTATAAAGAATATTAAGGCTTTAGCTTAGTTTAAGGCTAAATAAAGTAATATATATTTATATAATAGTTTAGTTATATATTTATTAACTTTTATTTTATACTTAATAAAGGGCTTACTTAAACTTTAATAAATTACTTTAATATACTATAAATTATTCTTCTTTCTCTTTTAATAAATACTTAACTATTTACTTTTATTATTATTTTCCTTTTTTTTATTTTTAGCTAACTTTTTAATTTATATTAAGTAGTATTAGCTATTAATATTTTACTTTTATATTAAGGCTAGCTTAAATATATAAAAGCTAAATAAAAGATAATACTATAAATTAATAAGTATTTAAAGGCTAGCTAAGGTTTAGCTAAGTAAGAGTAGTAAATTAATTAGTATTACCTTATAATAATAAGGTAAGAGAGGGATAAGTTAGTAAAAAGTAGTAAATATAAGTAAAGTAATAGTAAAAGACTTAGTTAAAGTAATAGTAAGTAATAAATAAAAAATAGCTAAGGTAATAATAAGTAATAAATAAGGAATATTTAAAGTAATAGTAAGTAATAAATAAAGAATATTTAAAGTAATAGTAAGTAATAAGTAGTAAGCTATAAAAAGAGGCTAAAGATAACTTAAGGTACTATTAGCTTAACTAAAGGGATATTTATAATTAAGGTAGTAGTAGATATTAGTTTATAAAGGTATTAGTATAAGTAAGGTAGCTAAGGATAATATAAGTATAATAAATATAGCTTAATAGTATAAAAAAAAAAGAATAAAGGTATAGTAAATAAGGGCTAAAATAGAGTAAAAGAGGGTTAAGATTAGAATAGGAGAATTTAAAATATATTAGCTATAGTATATTTAAATAAACTACTAAATAAAGGGGTAATAGAGCTATTATAAGTTAAAGTTTAATACTTAGTAAGTAGCTAAGCTTAGTAAATAAGTAAAGGTAAATAATAAGGTAAGGTAAAGGTAGGCTAATTAATAAAAAAGGTTACTATAAAATAAAAGGTAGTTATAGTAAGTATAGCTAAGGATAAAACTAAAGATAAAGTAATAGTAAGGCTATTATTATAGCTATTACTACTACTCTTATTATTAATAATAATAAAGATAGTAATAGTAATAGTAAGGTAAATAAATATATTAACTAAATAAAAAGTAAGGTAAGTTATACTACTTTTAGCTTATTTAATAAAGGAGATAATATTAAAAGTATTAATAAAAGATAGCTTAAAAGAAGAGTGCTTAAAAATTAAAGATAAGTAGTAGTAAGAGCTAAATAATTTATTTAATATAGCTTAAAAACTTAATAATAGTTAAAAGGTAAGCTCTTAAAAGGGTATAAATTAAATAATAGCTAAGTGTATAATATAGTAAGAAAGGGTAAAGATAGGTATAATAAGGGAATTATCTTAAGTATAAATAATAGGTAAAGTAATTAATATTATATAAATAAAGGTAAGATTTTTTAATATTATAGCTATATTTTAAACTAAAGCTATATATTAAGAGAGAGTAGTATATATAAGAGTAAGTTTAGTATTAATATAATATAAAATAGTATTTAAAGTAATAAAAAATAAAGTAGTAATAATAAAGGTAAAAATAAGGGATAGAGTAGTAATAATAGCTAAAGAGATAATAAATAATATTTATAAAGTTTTTAATAAAGGGGTAAAGGGGGCGCTAGCTAAGGGCTAAAAGAAGATAGACTAATTACTAATAACACTCTTAGCTAAGCTATAAATAGCTTTATATAGCACTTAAAAGTATTTTTTTAAAGTTAAGAATTAAGTAGTTAACTTTATATAAGTAGTTAGCTGCTTAAAAGCTACCTTTTAAGCTAATATATTAATAGCCTTACTTTAGTTTATAGCCTTAGCTATATTATAGGTAATATAGTAAAAAGTAGAGTTAATAGTAAAAATATAGTATCTCTATATATACTTTCTATACTTTTAATAGCACTTTAAATAGGCTTTATTAGGGTTAAGCTTATAATTAAAGTAATTGTTTTTTAAGGTATAAATAAAATAACTTAGGCACTATATTTAAATAATATACTAAGAATTATATACTTTATTATTAGAATTACTTACTACTATAAAATATTCTATAGTTTAAGAGTTATTACTAAGTAAGTAATATTCTTTAAGTATGCTAATAGTAGCAGATATAATATAAGTATTTATTAATTAGTAAATAGGGTTTAAAAAGGGTCCTTTAAGCTTATTTTATAAAGGCTTTATAAGAGTAAAAGGAGAGTAAGCTAATAATATAGAAAGAGTAAAAGATATAGTAAAAGATTATAAAAATAGTATAATAATTATAGATAAAAGGCTAAAAAGTAAAGAATAAAGCATAAAAAAGGTCTTTTTAAATATATATAGAGAGATATTTTTATAAAAAGAATAAGGGCTAAGTAATAGTTTAAGAGGATATATTAAGGGGTATAGGGTGGGATATAAGAGATTTTATATTCTATTATAGGCTTAAAGTAATTATATATATTTCTTAAATTACTTATAGTTAGTATACTTAGATTTCCTTTTTAAAATAGTTTATTATTTTATTTATTTATATATTTAGTTTTAGATAGAATAGTAATTTTTTTATTAAGCTAGTTTAGCTATAAATAGTGTTAAGTTAGCTACTAAAGTAAGCCCTTAATATTAATAAAGTAAGGGCTTAAGTAAATCCTTAAGAATAGGTAGTAGGATATATATTATATAAGTTATTATTCCCTTACTATTAAACTATAGTAAGTTCTTACCTTTTATATAAAGTAGCTAAATAAAGAGTAAGAAAGAGGCTATATAATAGATTTAAGCTTTAGGCTTAGATTTTAAGCGCTCCCTTTATAAGCTTTTTATAAGCCTATAGAGCTTACTTAGAGTTGCCCTTATGTACTTATATTATATATAAGCTAAATATATAGCAGAGGGGAGAAGGGCTTTCTCCTTCTCCCTTAAGGATATTAATAATACTATTATCGCTAGAAAGCAGTAGCCTTTTAGGCCAGACTATAACATCTCCTTTATATACCCTTTAAGTCTATTAAAGGCCTAGCCCTATAAAAAGGGGCTTAAAAGCTACTTTTTATTTTTTATAAAATTTATTTATATAGAAAAATAAAAAAATAGACTTATAGCTATATAAATAAGGTGCTAATATACTCCTTAAAAGTTAACTTAATAAAAATCAATATATAACTTTAAAAATTAGAAAAATTAACTAATTATATAAAAAAATTCCCCTTATTTTAGCAATAAAAATGCTAATTATAAAATCTTTTATAACCCCTTAGTTATTATATAAATTAGCTATAAAGTGCACCCTAAGGTAGCCTATTATATAGCTCTTAAGGTAAATAGCTTAAATCTTTAAGCTAAATTTTAATTACTTATTTAGTTACTATAAAAATTAATTCTAAAGTCTTACTAAGCCTAATAGACTATTAGGTTCCTAATTAAGCGTACACTAGCTGCCTTAAAGTATAATTAAAAGGGAAAAGGCAAGAAAAGTAGGGCGTTTATAGCTATAAGCTATAAGCAGAAGAATTAATTCTATAGGCGCTATACGTAGCCTAGGGCCGCTTATAACGCTAGCAACAGCTAAGAAAAGCCCCCTAAGGGTCCCTATAAGGGTCCCTATAAGACAGGGGCTAAGGGTCACTATAAGGCCTGTTGAGAGGCCTAATAGATAAGGAAGTCCCCTAAAAATAGCTGTTATTTTCAATATTAATAATAAGGAAAGAGTTATAATCTTTAGCAATTTAGACTTAGTTTTTACTATAATATAGAAGGAATTTAGTATTAAAGTATAAAACGTAATAGTATAGCTAAACTAAGCTAAGTTCTTTAAGGATAATATTATAGGTAATACCTTTTTATAAGACTTTATTACTAAGGTTTTCTATTATATAAAAGCTAATAGTAAATTAAGTAATTACTAACTATTAGTTAAGCTTTACTATAAATTATATATAAAACTTTACTAACTTTACCCTCTACCTTTAGAAATAAATAAATAAAACGCTTATATTAATATAATTAATAGAAAAAGGTATAACCTTTAAGATACCTTATAAAAAGTAAAAAACTACTATAAAACTAAGTAAATAAAGCTTAAAGTAAATATTAATCTTTTAGTAAAAAACTTTAAGAAGAAGGAAACCCTTAGTAAATTAATAAACTTAATAAAAGCCTATTAAAGTAACTATACTCTTTAAAGTAATTAAAGGAGGTAAAGCTATAGCCCTTAGTATTATAAGTATAAAGGATTAAGATATACTTTTAGAAGCTATAAGTATTAGTCTTATTTTTATAAAAGGTATACTTTATATAAGTATCCTTAGTAAAAGCACTTATACCCTTTTCTTTAAAACTAAGACTCTTTATAAAAGAAGCCTTAATAAAAGGAAAAGTTTATAGAAAAGTAAAAAACCCTTAAAAAGAGACTAACTTATAAAAAAGACTATAATTATAAATAAAATAAGGAAGAAAAATATAAAAAATACCTTTACTTTTTATAATATTAGTTATATAAGTGTAGATTTAAGTATAGGCGATTTTATTATAAATAGGAATCTACTAAAGGTAAGGAATATTATTATATTATAGTAAGTAATAACTTTAATATAAAGGCTTAGAAGGCCTACTTAAAAGCCTTAAAATACTATATTACTAAGAAGGGTAAAATCCTTAGTAATAAAAATAAGAATAAGTTTAACTTTATTAATATCTATTTAGTTAAAGTGCCTTTAGTAAAATATATAATAACTCTTAAAGCTAAGCGCCTTATATATAGCTTAATAAAGGGGTAGGTTATTAAAATAGTTACTTAACTAAAAGAGCTAGAGATTATTAGTAAGAAAAAGGCCTTTATATATCTTAAGATTAACCTAAAATTTAATAACTAAGGTAAAGACTATAAAATCTACTTAAATACTAACATTTCTTTTATCTTAGTTAATAAAGAATAGCTTCTTTAATATAGTTATAATATTAAATAAAGCTTTTAAGACTTAAAACTAATAAATAGTGTAAATTCCTTATTTTATATTATAGAAATAGCAACCTTTAACTTTTATATCTTAGGAGAAGTAAGAGATATATATATTTTTAGCTATTTTATAGTAACTACTAATATTATAAAAAAACTTATACTAAAGCTACTAATTAGTATAAACTTTATATATAACTATAGTATAAAGATTAACTTTATTAACTTAAAGGTAGTTTTTTACTTTATTTATAATATAATAGTACTAAGCAGAATATTCTGCCCTTTTAATATAATATTAGTAAGGAAGGTTACTATAGTTAACTTAGTAATTATCCCTATAAAATTAGTAGGACTTATCTTAGTTATTTAGAAAAGCTTCTTTAAATAGTAAAAGATAAGCGTTTACTACTTTTATTTATAAAATAAGTTAATATTTAACTATATCCTTAATTAAGTATAAGAAAAGGTCTTATAAGTATATAACCCTTCTAATAAACCCTTATATATTAACACTTAATAATAACTTAAAATACTAAAAGGTATTAGTATAGTAGACTCTTACTTTATAGTAAATAATATCTTTAAGTTCTTTATATTCTATAGTACTAATATTATTATTAAAGGAAGTAGTTTATAAAAAGTAAATATTAATACCTTTACTTATAGAATATTTAATAAGATTACCTTAGAAAAAGATAGGGACCTTAACTTAAAAGTAGTAAATAATAGTGTGTTATTCTATAGTATCTTATACCTTAATAATATCCCCTTTATAAAAAATATATATAGTATTAAGATTATAAATATAGACTTTAAAGCTACTACTAAGCTTATTAAACTTACTAATAAATATAATATTTACTATAATAAAGGCATAGTTTTTATACTAAATAAGGAAAAGATATATATTAATTTAATTAATAGTTAGTAGTATTAGATTAAAACCCTTTAAATATATAACCTAAGTGTTAAGGACTTTAAGAAATTCTATAAAATTAATAATAAGAAGTATAAAGTTAGTAAGATATTATACTTAAGTAAGGGAGAAAAGGCTTTATACTTATGCCTTAGTTTTATTATATAGTAAGATATTAGTAAGGAATATAAAGGATATATAGTTATTAATATAAAACCTATTAATAGTATTGCTATTTAAAATATTTATCCCTTATTAAACTAAAGTAATATTATAAGTAATACTTAAGGAAAGAAGTAGATAACCTTACTTAATGCTTTAGGTTTCTTTAATTAGTTATTTATTTATAAAGACTATAGTAAAATAGCAATAATCTTAAAAAGAGGTATAGAAGTCTCCTATATTATAATATAAGGTTATAAGAACTTATTAGTATATAACTAACGTTTTATAGACTACTAATTCTATAAATATAGTAATTTTATTTAGGTTTATATTAATAATATTACTTTTTTCTTTAACACTCTTAAGGATTACCTTTACTACTTTATAATTATCCTTAATATTATTAAGAAGTATTAACTATATATTATAGTAAAGAAGTTTTTTATTAAGTACCCTTTAATTTAGCTATTAGGTTTTATTATAAATTTTAAGGGATATACTAATATAAATAATAAAGTAAAGGCTCTTAAATATCTTTAAATACCTAAGATACTAGTAAACCTTAAAACCTTTATTAAAATAGTAGAATTCCTTTAAGTAGGGGTCCCTTAGTTTAATATCTATATATAACTGCTATAAAAGAGAAAAATAAGCTTACTATAAGATATTAAAGAAAAGAATAAAATTCTATAGGGATCCTTTAAGTAAGTAAGGAAGAGAGTAGTAAAGATAAAGGCTTTTAAACTAATTAATAAGAAAAATAAGGCTTTCCTATAGCTTTAAGAGCTGCTTTATATAAAAGTGCTACTATAGTACTATAATTTAATAAAGCTACTTTTTTTTAAAGTTAATATATATAAGGAAGGATTTAGCCTATATACTTTTTAATTAACTATAAACTAAGATAGTTTTAGTATCCCTAAAAAGGATATAAATAGTAATAAATTATAATTAATTACCTTTTTTTTAAGGCTTACCTTATTTATTAAAAAGCGCTATAAATTAATAGAGATAGAAGTTGCTATAATTATATAAGGTCTATAAAAACTGCGTAAAATAGCGTAATTTAATGCGAATCTAGTTAATATTATAACTAATTACGCTCTAGTAAAGGGAATTATTTAATATACTTTATTAATAATAATAAATTTAAATAAAGCTAACTTAAAGCTAGCAAAAGTTATAAACTACCTCTTATAATTTAATCTTTATATTATATATGTTTTTAGGACCCTAAATATAGTCCTTAACGCCCTCTTAAGGCTTTTAGTTAAGTTAAGCTATTAAGAAGCAGTTAATCTTAGCACTTTTAATAAATTAAATGCCTATATATATTTTAAAGAAGAAGGGTTAGTAAGAGTAATAATTAATAATAAGCTAAAGGAAGCTATTTTAGTAAAGTACTTATATAATATAAAGTATAGCTAAATTATAAAGGGTATTAAGGACTATTAATAAAATTAATAAAAACTTAGTTATAAATACCCTTAAATTCCGCTTTATAGTTAGAACCTTTATAATAATAGATTGCTTTATTACTAGGATTTAAAAGGATACTATAAATTATATATCCCCTACTCCTATATTAAGAATATACTTATAATAGTCTATAATAACTATTACTACTTTAGTATTAAATAAATAGTTAAAGAGCTTAAGGTAGTATATTTTTAATAAATAAGCTCTTAAATCTATAACTATATTATATACTACTTTGTTTACTAAGAAAATTTAGTCCTTTAAAATAAGGCTTTAAAAGAAATAAGGCCTTTATAGGTTAAGCCTACTCTATTCTATATAATATCCTTAAATTTTATTATAAATATACTAAAAGTGCCCTTAATAAATTTAGTATAGTTTATAAAGGGATTTAGCACCCTTAATGTTTTATACCCTATTAATTGCTTATTTAGTAAGAAAACTATTCTTATTCTAAGGTATAAGATATACTTAGTAGTAAATTAGGCTAAGTTACTGCTTTAGGGTTTATATCTCTTAAATTAAGGCCTACCTAAGGAAATTATTAGTAACTATAATCTTAAATTTATTTTAGAACTATAGATAAGGCTTTTTTACTTAATTAGTATAAAACTCCTTATATTTATAGCATACTACTTATAGATAAATAGAGTAGTAGAAAAAAAGAATTAAATAGTAATTATTATAATTTAATTCTATATAGTAACTAACCTTAATATCTTATAGGTTGCCCTACTACTAGCTCTTTAACACTACTTTAATAATATAATAGCTACCTTAATTAGTAAGTCTTTAAATAAGTTAGTGTTTAAGCTAAAGCTATTATTAGTTATTAATCTTTTATATAAAAAAGAATAAATAGGATTTAACCCTAAGAATAATAATTTAATAGTGTTTAAAAAGCTATATTAATAAAAAGCTAAATATACTATAATAGTAGTAGCAGCCTTTTTTAAGATTTAATATAATTCTAAGCATAAGCCTATAAATATTTATATTAGTAATATAGTTTACTTATACCTTTATATAGGCTATAAGCTGCCTAAAAAACCTAAGAAAAAATAGTTACTATAATAGATTAGGCCTTATAAGGTACTAAAGTAGGTTTTACTTTTATCCTTTTAACTTAAATTTCTAGTAGAATCTTATATATATTTAGTAGTATTAGTAGTATACCTTTAGAAACTATAATAAGGACTAAATCCTTTTTATAAAAAGAAAGTAATATCTTTACTAGTAGCCTTAAAGAGTTTAAGTAAGGTAAACTATTAGGAAATTAAAAGAATTTATAACTATTAAGTCTATTTCTTTTATAAAAAAGAATATAAGTTAAGGTTAGAATTCCTTATTTAATAAAAAGGGTTTTCTATAAAAGACAACTAATAGATTATAAAAGAAGATATATAAGTAAATGCTAAAGAAATAGTAAATAAATACCTTTAACACTACTTAGTTAACTAAAGTAAGAAAAAATAAAGAAAAGGCCTTACTTTAGCTATAATTTATAATAATTAAAAAAAGACTACTATAAATATTAAAAAAAGGACTAAGGACCCTTTATAAGCTAATAATATTTATAAAAGACTATAACTTCTAGGTTATAGTCCCTTACTGCCTCTTACCTTAGGCTTACCTTACTTGCTATAAGCTAGCCCTTATATATATATATAACTCTCTATATATATATCCTTTCTATTTTCCCTTTTTTCCCTAATAACTTTACTTTAAAACGTTTTAAACCTACTATATAGAATTTAATATATCTTATTCCCTTATATCCTTTCTTATACTATAGTTTATACTATATTTATAAAGGACTAGCTAGCAATTACTTAACCTATATAGAGCAGTTAGGGAAATTAATTCTAATAATAAAGCCTTATACTTTATAAAGGCTTAGTAAAGATTTTAGGAATCCTTAATTTATTATTTCTTTAGTTACTAAATCCTTAGTACCTAGCTAAATTCTGCTTAGTGTCTTATCTAGTAATCTTAAGGAATTCTTAAAAGCCTCTATAGTTTCCTTATAAGCTTACTACTAACTATATATTAACTATTACTCTTAAGCTTACTTATAGAGTAAGAAGCTATAATAATAAATAGGTCTAATAAAAGACTAGCTTATATAAACTAAAAAGATAAAGCAAGCTACTATACTAAAAACTATAATAACTTTATTAAGGATATTAAGTAGTTATATATTATAGCTAAGTAGAAATAAGCAGCTACTATAGCGTTTGCTTATAAAGAAACTATATTACTTACTATTCTTAAAAGCTATATTAACTTAGACTAAAGTAAAGACTTTTAGCTTAATTACACTATATATAATAATAACTTAAGTAACTTAGCTAGGTCCTTTAATTATAATAAAATAGATAGTAAAGGTTAGCACTTAAATACTATAAATAAACCTTATAAAAACATAAAAATAAGCAATATCTACCTCTTTAATAAGCAAATATTTAACTATATTACTAAAAACAAAAGCCTATCCCTTCTTTACCTCTTAAGCTATATAAATAATATAAAGTACTTCCTTACTAATAATAAAAAAGCTATATAAAATAAGCTATATACTTAGTAAATTTAAGAGAAAAAAGAGTATATCTAAGCTATAAAGGTAGGGGTATAAAAACTAACTAAAGACTTTAACTATACCTCTTAGTATTTTTATACTTAATAAAACCTTAAGAAAGAGTAGATTTATATTAACACTTTATATATATATAGTAAAGAGTTTACTATAAATAAAGCTAAAATTATAGTAAATAGAGTCTTTATCTCTTTATAAGATCCTACTTATAACCTTTAACTTAATATACTTTATAATACCTTTAACATTCTTAAGGTAGATAAAGTTTTATAAAATATAAAAACTACTACTATAAATAATAGCTAAACCTTTACTAAAAAAGAGAAAAAGGATAAAACTATATATAAAGAAGCGTTAAAGCTTTTATAAATAAGAAGTATATAAGAAAGTCTAAAAAAAGCAGTAAATACCCTTTTTTTTAAAGGTTCCTAGTATAGTAAGTAGTAGGATAAATAACTTTTAAACTATAGCTAAATTTTAAGAGTTTACTTTATATATAGGTAAGGATATATTAATAGTATAATTATAGGTTTATTAGCTATAGTTAATAAAGCCTACCTTATAAAAATCCTAAACTACTATAGTATTATTATAGTAAAAGTAATAAATCTTTTTATTATAAGTAAACTTATTTCTATACCTATATATAAGCTTAAGAGTAACTAACTCCTAAAACTAAAAGATAATATTTACTAACTATAGGCTAATAATACTAAAAAAGAAGAGGTTATAAGGCACCTCTCTACCTCTTTCCTTACCTTATAATAAACTTAAGTAATATAAAAAGATAACCTTAGTAGCTAATATTAAAATATTAAAGCTTTAGCTAAGGTAATATAGAACCTCTTATATATTATAAATATAAAGCTAAATAAATAAAGTAAGATATTCTTTTTACGCTAAGTAATACTAAAAGATATTAAAAGGTTATAAGCAATTAATAACTTAAATATAATTACCTAACTTAAATCTATAAAGACTAGCTAATAATATATTTATAGGTAGGTAGCTAATCTCTAAAAGGCTAAGAACTTTTACTTACTTTTTATAGTATTAGTATTACTAAGAACCGCCCTAAAACTAATAAGCTTTATAGTAATTAACCTATCTTTAGTTTTAGGTACTATAAATACTTATCCTTTACTTTTCCCTTCTTTTATATTAAAATCTATATAAGTACGCTTAAATTTAGTAAAATCTAAGAAGCTAAAGGCTAAATAATATAAAATAAAAGATACCCCTTAAAGGATTTCTAAGCTATTAGCCCTTAGAGGCAGTAGACTCTACTACCTACTCTTATATACTAAGAAATAGACTTTATATATAACCTTAAACTATAAGTAAATTTAAATAACTTACTAACTTTACTTCTTAATAAACCTTAGCTTTAAAATACTATAATTTATAATTAGCTTTCTTTAAAGAAATAAAGGAGACTATAAGGAATAAAAGGAAGTATACTATAAAGTAAAAGTAATAGAATATTATACCTTAAGGTAGAATACTTATATCCTTTAATAAAAGAATTATTAGCTTAGTTTAGTTATAAAGTTATAAGTAAGAACCTTTAATAAACACTTATAAACTCCTTATAACTTTATAAAAAAAACTATAGAAAGCTTTAACCCTCTTATTATAAAATATAGCAATTAAAGCTGCAATTTTAGTATATATATTAATAATTATAAAGTAAGGAGAAAGTAAGCTGCCCTTAACTATTTACTCTTAATAACCTTAAAAGTAGGTTTTTCTACCTATACCTTATAACTTTAAGCCTTTTCTTTTCTTTTTTACTTAAATACTAAAGGTTATTAATAAACCCTTTTTTTATTACTTTTCTACCTTTAGTATTAAATAAAACCTCTTTCTATTGCTTTTCTACCTTCTTTAGTACTAATAAACCCTTTTTTTACCTTTTTTTACTTTACTTAGTATTTTAAGTAAAAGTATAATATAAAGCTTATTATAAACCTTAGAAAATAGTTAGTAAAAGAATAGGTTTAGTAAGAATATAAAAAGAATATAATTATATATAAAAAGCCTATTAACTACCTTAAAGTAGTAAATAGGTATATTTTATATAAAGACCTTCTTATTTATAAGCTTATATATTTTAAGGTGCCTAAATATATACTTATAGGAGGAATCTAATATATATAGCTTATTAATTAAGTTACTTAGCTTTATAAGGCAATTTTTAGCTGCTATTATAATAGCTTTAAAAGCTATAAACTTAACTAAGTTATTATAGAATTAGGTATAAAGTTACTTATTTAGCTTTAGAATAACATTAAATTAGTAGCTATATAGTTTATTAAGTAGTAAGACTTTTAGCTTAAAATAGCTAAAAATATATAAAGACTATAAAAAGACCCTTTTAGTATTTTTAACTATAAAAGTACTATTAATATAAAATCTATCTATACTTTAGCTTAACTCTTCTTTAACTAATAAACTAAAGTATATATATAAGATACTAAAGGAATTAAGGCCTTTTACTTTATTTTAAAATACCCTATCTACTTAAATAAGGTAAAATATAAGTCCCTTTTTATATAAGCTTACTATTATAAAAAGTTAGAAACTACTATTATTTACTAAAAATATAAATAGACTTTAGCTAACTTTAATATAAGCCTTAAAAATATTATAAAAGGATTTACTAAGGACTAAAAGGATTTATTTAAAATAACTCTATTAAATATATATTAAAGTACTAAAAATATACTATATAACTTAGCTTTACTTATAATATAAACTATAAATACTAAGAATTAATATTAAGTTATTTATAATATTAAAATCCTTAGGCCTAATACTATAAAAGCTATAAATACTTATATAAAATATTAGATATACTAACTTATTATAAAGTAGAGTTTCCTTTATTAAGATATAATTAATAATATTTAGTATATTTATAGTGCTAAAAGTATAAAGGTAAAAGTAAGTATTAAATTTATATATACTTTTAGAATTAATATATATATTAACCTTATATAATATAAAACACCTTATAACTAAATAAGTTCCTTTAACTATATCTCTATTAAAGCTAAAAAAGTGCTATTTTTAATAATAAGCCTAAATAATATATAAAATACCTTTAGTATCTATAGGCAACCTTAAAAAGAGAAACTATTTAATATAAAAATATATAACTTATATAAAAGAATAATAAATATATATAAATAAATTTATAATACCTTAGTTAATATAAATTAAAAAACTATTATAATTACTAATTTAAAGAGAGAAAGTTTATATTTACTAAAGGTAGAAATTACTATACCCTACTAAAAGATAGTAAATACTATACTAAAAAGAAGCTAGTATTACTTATTTACTTAAGTTATAAAAAAGATATATAAATTATTACTTATTTTACTACTTTAAGATAAAAGGATACTATAAATTCTAAAGAATAGCTAATATACTTAAGAATTTGCTTTTATTTCTTTTATTTATCCCTATATAAAATTAATAAACTATATATAAAAGTGTAAAGGTATTGTTTTCTTTTCTTTTTATTAATATAAAAAATCTACTATTAATGCTATAAATTTTATAGCTTTCCTATATATTTTACTTTAAATAAAATATAAGAATATATTATTTTATATATCCTTAGCTCTTATTATATAGTAGAAGTCTATTAATATAAGGCAGACTCTACTATAGAGTCTAAAGAGAATAATAATCTTAATATATATAACTAAGCACCTAACTATAACCTTATATATATTATCTTTTATAACCTTTTATAACGCATTACACAAGCTATATATGCTAACAACTTACGTGCAGTATCCCGCACGTAACAGATACAATGCGTTATAAAAGGTTATAAAAAATAACACATATAAGGTCACAGTTAGGTGCTTAGTTGTATGTATTAAGATTGTTGATTCCTCAGACTCTATGGCGGAGTCCGCCTTATATTGGCGGACTCCCTACTATGTAACAATACTGCTGCCTGCAGAAATCCTCTTATCTTCTAACAGTGACTAAGTAAGCTACCTACCTAGGTACCTAGGTACTTAGCAGCTACTAGGGAAGTACTTCTTTAGCTTTCGCAATTCGCAATACCTTTTTACTAACTTTTTTTGTTTTATCAATATCCATTTTAAGCTTGGTGCTTGCTATAGCCTCTTGCTGCGCGTCAAGTGTAAGTACATATGTACATACGTACTGTGCAGCCAAAGCCCCCTCGTCCTTGTCTCAAACCACGTGGCTGTGTCCATGACCCCCTGACTCCTTCAAAGCCCGCTGTCCTCGCCCTCAGCCGCATCTTACATAAGTATTCCTCGAACCTTGTTTTCAATGATTTGATCCCTGTCAATCTGCCCACATCGTTCTCGGCCGTGTCGACTGCACAAATTTGCGACCATTTTTGTGTCAAGAAGCTCTCCCATTAGGTCAAATCAACCCTTTGGCCGATTCCATTTGCCCAATGGCATTGTTAACCTTGATTCCAGAGTTCGATTTGACATGGCGGACGCGTCAGGGCCGGGGCTGCCATGGTCATCCGAATCTAATAATGCGCCCGTAAATAACGATGAAGCCATACCATCCAGTTCAGCCATCCTAGAGTCTCCAGTCCTAGAGGCAACCACGCCCAAAAGCTCTCGACTATCCAGGAACCCATCCTTTTCCGGGAGTAGTTCTTACCACGATGATTTTGATGCTTTTCCGCCCCTCGATAGGCTGAGTGTCCTGGACCTCTTGGACAACTTGGCACTCCCTCAGCAGCTGGAAAAGCTCCAGAAAGGAATCTCGGCGCAAACGGACAAGGTACGCCGGTCCAAAGAAGCCTTGAAATCCAAGACTCACCTCGCGCGCGAGCGCATGGTTGAAGAATGGAGGAGGAGAGTGCCTTCGGCGGACGAGCAATTCGACCGATACAGAAAGCGAATGCGTCAACGTGTCGATAAGCTGGGCAGACATTGGAACGATACGAAAGCGATCAGTCTGAGGGAAAAGGTGGCGTTTATATGTGGTGTCATGAATATCTTCATCAGCGGGTTCCTGATCGGCGGATATCCGCAATACTTCCACCTCTGGTACACGATGCAGCTCATCTACTTCATGCCCGTTCGCTTCTTCAGCTATCACCGACGCGGCTATCATTACTTCCTGGCCGATCTCTGTTATTTTGTCAACATGCTCCTGCTGATCAGCATTTGGGTTTTCCCCAACTCTAAGCGGCTGCTGACTGCGACCTACTGCCTGGCTTTTGGCAACAACGCTGTGGCCATCATCATGTGGCGCAATTCTCTCGTATTCCACAGTCTGGACAAGGTCACATCACTCTTCATTCACATTATGCCGTGCGCAACTCTCCACTGTCTAGTTCATCTCCTCTCTTCCGAGGATCAGAAGGCGAGATTTCCAGCCATTTGGGCGATAAAACACGCAGTCCCAGGCTCACCGACAGCATATGCAAATGTCTTCTCCATGCTTGCCTGGAGCACCATACCGTACGCCGTCTGGCAGCTTAGTTACTACTTCTTTATTACTGTCCGGCGCCGAGAGAAGATTGCCGCTGGGCGGCCAACGTCGTTCACATGGCTACGTCGTTCCTACTCCAGGACGTGGATTGGGAAAATTGTCCTATCTCTACCCGCCAGCTTACAAGAGCCAGCTTTTATGCTGATCCAATACAGCTACGCTGTCTCGACAATGCTTCCCTGCCCATTGTGGTTCAATAGTCGGTTTGCATCGTCATCTTTCCTATCCATCGTCTTCGCATGGAGTATCTATAATGGGTCGACCTACTATATCGACGTGTTCGGAAAGCGTTTCCAGAAAGAGCTCGAGGCAATGAAAGCTGAGGTGCTCAAATGGCAAACCCAGCCCGAGACGATGCTACAATCACCATTGCTGGCGCCACATACGGACGGCATCGCGGGATCTGCGGCCGGACACCAAATGCAATCGGCCGACGGGAGTGCCAGTCAAGACGCAACTCCGACGGACTCCCGTCGAGGTCTGGATTCTCCAAGCCGCACATCAAGGCCGGGCGCCGCAATAGCCCGGACTACTAGCTTGGACAAAATACCACTTCTTGATGAGACCATCGAGGCGAGAGCCACGGGAGCAGACGATGGGGCTAAAGATGCCGTGCGAGACAGGCGGCCTCGATAGAAGGGGAATAGACTCTAGGAGACTTTTTCCCAGAGACATGTCGAGTTTGAACATGGTTTCATTTTGCGTTGAAAGAGTCGGGATTGACTAGTCGAGGAAGAAAGAAATCACACGAGTCACCAAACCACAACTTGTTTCACCGCGTCTGTGTGGGCTCCTTGCTCCATGCCTTGCTGTGATGTTCTGAATATGGACGAATAGCTGCCCTCCGCGCTTGTTTACCCTCCTCATCGTCTACTGGGCAGTCGACTCGTACGGCGGCGCTGCGGCGGTGGACGGAAGCCATGCCCTGTTGAGGTAGCATCCTTCTCTCCACCACAGCACTCGGGACCCAGCAGCTCGGGTCTTGACGGACAACAAATCCGTCGTTTGAACCCGCTCAAGACGGTGTCATTGGAATCACGAGGCATGGTCACGTTGGTCAGATATTTTCATGTTGGCTGTAATTCAATGATAACACGCTATGTTGTGCATAAGCAAGATGTGCTTCCGCTGTTGCACGCATTTCTTTTCATCTCGACAGTATAGCCATTGTGGCACACACGTCCTTACGCCCTCTCCTGCAAGCCGGAGACGAATCTGTATTCAACGAGCGGGCCAAAAAAAAAAAAAAGCCGTTACTTGTGAGGGAGCCGTGGATCGAGTCTCTCTGCTCTCTGGCTCGGGACCCGTAGACAGCTTCTCTGCCAACACGCGGATTTGAAGAAAAGACACTTCCAACGCCGAATACTTGTCCGAATTCAGCTTGTAGACACTCGTCAACTTGAGACTGAAGCAGGGGAAAAAAAAAAAGAAAAGTAATGAGCAGGGAAAATTGCTGCAAAATGCTAGAAAAGGCAAACTTCAAAAGTACCCCGAATGAGATGGTGAAGCGACGTCTTGCTGTTCAAAAAAGAAAAAGAAAGAGAAAAAAAAAAGAAAGAAAGGAAAAGGAAGGGAAAAGGGAGAAAAAAAAAATAAAAAATAAATAAATAAAAAAAAAAAGCCATCAAGAGACTTGTTGAAAAGTATCAACGAATAATGCCCCAATCTGCAAGCCTCCCGCCGCCCGCCTCGCCTTCTTCACGAGTCCCGGGACGGCGGCCAAAGACGGACCAGAACCGTAATGTTTCATCACCGGCCCCGGTAACGACCACACGACCGTCCGGGCTCATTGCCAAGTACAGAACACGGTAGGTGTGTCCAGTCAAGCTCGCAACCTGCGTCATGGACGGGTATTTCCACACCACAATTTGGTTCTGGCTATAACCATGGGTTGAAACAATTTCATTCGAGTTTTTGGACCATGCGATGTTGCAGACCTGACTCCCCGTGTCGATTTCATTGATGACGCTGCCTTTGATGGTATCGTGGAAGATGATCCTGCGGTCTGCCGTACCGCCACCCGATGCGAGAAGCCCGCGCTGGTGCGGAGACCATGATATCGCCTTCACAGCCGCTGTGTGGTCGGAGAACTTCCATAGAGGTGTCTCTGATAGTTTATCCCACACCATCAACTTGTTGTCGTTGCCTCCGCTGGCAAGCTGGCCGTCCTCACAATTCCACTTCAGTCCACAGACCTCTTGCTTGTGACCCACCAGCTTCTTCGACCACTGATCAGGAGCTCGGACGTCTCTATGATATATCAGTCTGTCACGAGACCCCGAGGTCAGGATGTGAGAATTCCAAGCAAGCGAACCAACCCGGGCCGTATGTCCGGTCATGGTTCTGAGCCTCCGCGTCTTCTCCGCGTCCCAAATCTGCACAAGGCCTTTGCCCGTACCAATTGCAAGATGGGTGCCCTTTTGGATCCAGGAGACGCTTGTCACAGTATCGTCTTCCAATGTGCATAGCTTGTTGACCTTGCTCGTCTGAGCGTTCCACATGTAAACACTGGAGCCAAGCCCGACTCCAAGAACGTTGGCGCTGCCCCAATCTACAAGATTCAGGTAAAAGTCATCGGCCAGTTCAGGAGCGTCGAGAACTTTATAGGGCACTTTGTTAACGGCCCGAGGTTGTCGACGGGAGCTAAGTAGCATTTGCTGACTGCCGAAGCGTACTGGAGACAAGCTATATATTTCAGCTCTGGTGTCTAGATTAGGCCCATGACGGCTTTGAGGTGTTTTTGAGGGAGTCAAGTGTCCTGCCACGTGGCTGTGATGCCGGGGGGACATGTACGAAAAAAGATTTTTATGCGGTGTCGAAGGCGTGAGAGATGAGGGGAGGGATGACGTGGTGACGGCGGCGGCGGCAGTGTTGGTGTTGTTGATGTTGTTGATGCTGTTTGGGGGAGTATTTGCCCGCGTTCCGTCATGAGTTTGTGTCCCAGGCAGGGTGGCAGTGGCCCTGTCTGGAGAAAGGGTTGGGGGAGTTGCTTGGGGTACAGAGTCTTCGAAAAGCTCGGCCCGAAGAAGGGTTGAAAATGTTCTGTTTGCCTCTTCGGCTGCGGCCAAACGATGTTAGAACATGACGCAAATAAAAATGATGATGATGATGATGATGATAAACGATGACAGATGGAAATAAAAAACAGGAAAAAAAAAAAAAGAAGAATCAAAGAGCAAGGCCAGCAGCAGTCGAATTCTTACTCTTTTGAAAATGAAGCTCGCCGTGTGGTGTTCGCTTCTTTTGTCTCGAGGGGGTGGCTGGCGAACCATCTTCATGCAGCAAGCTAAAGCTAGCTTGGAGATCTTGGCCAGACCTGGTGGGAATAAAGCTGGACGGCGTTAGCCATGTCATGAAAACGTGCTGCAACGAAAATGGTCAGACCGGACACGCGTACCGATCGCCATTTATCCTCTGCCGCTTTCGGTGAGGGCTCGCGCCTGGTGTGCTTTCACGGTGCGGCCGCTGCAGCTCTCGCAGCAGAGCACTTTCCACAGCATTTGGGTCCAGCGCGGTGACTTGTGGTTCATCTTGAACCGACATTCTACTGCGTGGCGGCCTAGCATGGCCAGATCCGTGCCCGTATTTTGACTCGAGTTGGCTGCGACTGAAGGGCGGTGGAGGTGTCAAGATCCGACCGGGTTCTGATTTCGAGACGGATGCGGCGTCGGAAGTGGACTGCGTAGACGGCATGTTGGCAAACTTTGACGACGAGATCTCGTCAGGATGAGGTTGCATGGTCTTGTCCATCAGCTAGGGGGGCGAAGATATCGAGTCAAGGGCAGCGCAGTGTGTTGGAGATGAAGAGACCGACTACTGGTACGAGGGCCGTCGGGGCGCTGCATGGGACAAGGGCGCGCAATCGCCGCGTGCTAATCGGATGCTCGTCAGCGCAGCGAGCGTCGTGGGCACGTCGACTGCCGGAGTATATGGAGGCAGCGAGGCAGCGACGAAGGACGGAGGACGGAGGACGAATGAAGACAAGACGCTTTCGGGATCTTTCGAGCCTTGCGGGGGCGATGTGGAGGATGTGGAGTCGGTGAATACGGAGACGTGAGATGTGCGGCGGTCGCGAAGACGCTGGCGGAGAGAGGCGCGGAGGAATAAAGGGTCGGGCGATGAAAAGAGGCATCAACGATGGATGGATGGATTATACCCGGCCCAGCTGGATGGCGTTGATGACGGGGGAAGACGGGAGGTGGTGGGTGGTTCAAGAGACGCCTGGCGCTAACGACCGAGTGTCAATAGGATCGACTCCGGTCAACGCCAGTCAATACTCGTGCTCCCTCTCCTGCATGTGGGTCCTCGGATGTGCCTGGGCTTCAATGGTGATTTGGTTTGGTTCGTACAGTGAGTAGGTACTTACTTGATGTATGTATGTATGTAAGTACCTATTGTATGTAAGTAAGTAGGTAGGTACTTTATGTAAAGGGCCGGCGAGGAGGCCCCACCCGAGGCCCCACCCGAGGCCACATGCAGGGCGTACGTGCGCCTTTCCGGCCCCAGGCAGGTACGTGAAGGACGTGTGTCGTTGCTAAACACGGCGGGTTACGTGTCGTGGTTGCCAATGAAATGCCAGGGTGCCTTCAATGTTTGTTTGTGTTTTTGCCCGGCGCAACGCGGCTAGCAGCGATGCGTCGCGCACGACGAACTACTAGCCTAGCTACAATGGGTAAGCTCGCGCTTGTCTGTGCTGTGTACCTAGGCAGGTACTGCCTAGGAACATACACTGCATGTACGGATCATATGTACCCAAAGTACCTACCTAAAGTACTACCTACCACCTAAGTATGTCTCGTCCGGTCGAGCATCAGTCTGCATGTGCCTCGCAGCTGTCGCAGCGTGCGTCGCGACCTCGACCGGGTGGCATCGAGGCCGCCGTGTTTTGTGTTTTGTGTTTGTTTGGCTTCGTGCTGTTTTTCTTGTCGCGTTCTTCCTCTTTGGTCTTCTCTTGTTGTTCATACGAGGCATCCCTGTCGCAGGAGGATGTGGACGTTTCCGAAACGTCTATACATACGCCTTGGCCCCCCTCCCCGGTCAAGCATGTTCCGCCTGCTGCCAGCATTGTCATGAGAGCATGGGCGTCAGCAGCAGATGGGCAGCATGTGATGATTGATGTATAGAAACTGGGGATACAGGGATGTGAATAGTGACAGATTGCCTAAGTAAGTAGGTAGGTACCTACTTCTATAGTACCTACTAGGTAAGTAAGCAAGTAGTAAGTACATGATATAAAATACATAGGTACTTCTTCAAGACGTGAGTGGACGTGTACGTGCCTAGTACGTACTACTAGGCAAGTACGTGAGAAAGTGTCATAGTACTGTCGCGTTGTTCTCGCGCCTGGTTCGCGCCTACCCGCCGGAAACCAGAAACCTCCATGTAAGACCAAATGGACAAGGGATGCGCAAAGGGATGCGCACCCCATTGGTGCGCTCCCAGTTGCCACCTTCCTTCACAAAACCCAAGTGCTTTCGGTATGTGAGTGCTTGACAAAAGTAGCATCCCTCTGTTCAGTGTTCACACATGACTAAGTACGTGAAGATGCTTCGTGACAGCGCAGAAGCCCAACTGTCCCTACTGTAAGTAAGTACTTACTTTGCCTAAGTACCTACTTTACCTACTTACTTAAAGTACTTACTTACTTCTCGGTACTTGAGTACTTACTTCCTGGTGACCGTGCATGTCAACTTCAGCCGGGGAACGCCGTTGGCCGTTGCCAAATATTTTCCATCCGTGACGAGGGTTGTGACGAGGGTTGTGACGAGGGTTGTGACGAGGGTTGTGACGACTAGGCGCGTGACAGTAGTCTTCAAACGCTACAAACAAATGATACATGTCTTTCACCGTCGGCGCAGGTGATTCGATCCCTAGATCAGGTGGTTGCTCACGTACCTAAAGTACATACATCTGCGTACTTTATACATGTACATCAAGTACACACACATACTTCTTACCTAGGTACCTACTTACTTGGGTAGGTAGGTAGGTAAAGTAGGTACTTTAAGTAGGTAGGTAAGTACCTATGAAGTAAGTAAATACTTGGATGTATGTATGTCCTGCAAAAGGCCTCGTGTCCCTCTCCAGACAGCAACTCGTGATTGAAAGACAGAACCATCCATCAAGGAACATCAGGTAAAACCATGAACCTATGACAAGACGTTGGATATCTTAAGTCGCACCGCTGACGCCCATACGGTTACTATCTCTACGTGGTTTCCAATGCGACTTGGATTTTTTGAATCATCATATCTCGTAGAATCTAGAATCTATGGTGGAAAGACAAGGAAAAGCATCAACGAAAAACCCATCCATCCTATGAAATGTCTCTTCAGCTCAAACTCGCCGCATATCGAGATGGTGGCATGTTCGAACCCGTCATGCGTGGTCATGGGTGAGAGCACGTCCGGGGCGCAGGGTCAAGACCTCGCAGGGGCAAAGAAGTGCAAAAGAGATGGAATAGTTGCGTCTGACGTATCCATTGCTTCGCCCGGGTGCTACCAGCATGACAGACCGTTGCCCCCAACCGCTGTGGTTGACGACGGCATCCATCCGGAGATCCGGAGATCCGGACATCAGGACATCAGGACATCAGGACATCAGGAGATGCCAGGATAGCAGACTTGGGACTCTGCTTGCGCCAACAGACGCTGTCTCCAACCATTACAGACATCCTCAAAGCCGTCTATCACCTCCACACAGACGCTGGCACACTCTCGACGTGCAAGCCGCTGGCTCCAATTGCCGCGGTGTAGCCATCTCTCTCCCTCCTCGCGCAGCTCCTCATCGCGCCTGATTTCGGAAACCAGCTCTTTCGCACTCTTCAGGCGCCTTGTCGCCATTGCCGTTGTCTGCCGTGACATTTGTAGCGTGTCTGACAGGTAGCTTAGTGTTTGGATCAGGTCAGACGTGATCGTGTGAAGCGCGTTGATGGAGCTGAAAGCACACGTTGACGGACGGGGCATTTGGCCCGACAGAGAAACCAGTAAAGGAATGAGGTCCTCGATCGTCTCTCCATCCGGGGCCGGGACCAGTGGCGACAGGAGGGGAAAGGTCAGGCCGTGGAGTTGACGAGTTTGATGCACAAGATGTGTCGCAAGTGCCGTGTGTGCGGTGATCAGCCTGGGGGGCTTCTCGTCAGCATGGTACGTACTTGGGGCATAAAAGGGGACTTGGAACCGGCAGTCACGGGTTGGGAAATGTCTGACCTGGAAGCATTTCCTTCAACAGTCACCTGCGATCCGAGGTCACGTAGACCGTCCGTCACCCGTTGGAAAACATCATCGTCGGCACCGCCATAGTTTTCCGTTCCTCGTCGAGCCAGGGACTCTATCCCATCAATCTTGGCTACCAAGGTGGCCGGAATACCAGCACAGTCCAGGTCGGATTCTGAGCCGTACTCGCTGCCATCATAGTCGTTGGCAATGCTCCGGCTGTCTCGTTTATGGGGCGAGAGCAGTTTCTGGTTCTTGCCCTTGTCCTTGGTCTGCCAGCTCGTCGGCGTCGATGCGACGTCCAATCCGCCACCACCACCAGCCGCACCGTTTGTGTCGCGGTCGGGCGTTTGTCTTGGCGGAGGAGTATCCGAGCCCCGCTCGTGGCCGGCTTCTACCTCGCCCTCGTCTTCCTCATCCGAGTCCGAAAAGGCGTCAGCCAGTTCATCGGCCAAGTTGCCCATTCCCTGGCTTGGAGAGGGGCCGCCGGCGTTGAGGGCCCCGAGCTCCAAGTGATCTTGGTGTCCCAGGCTATTCAGAAGAGGGGCTGCGGCATCTTGACCCGAGGACTTGGACTGTCTGTTGTCACACGAGTGTCCCTGAGGATTTTCGACGGACGAGGAATGTCGCGAGTGTCGCGGCGTGACTGGGAACTGCGACATTTCTTTTTCTTTTCTTTTTCTTTTCTTTTCTTTTCTTTTTTTTTTTTTTCGTCTTTCTAT
>SRPV01000839.1:0-13365 GCA_018360135.1 Claviceps sorghi | reverse complement strand
GAAAAAAAAAAAAAAAAAAAAAAAAAAAAAAAAAAAAAAAAAAAAAAAAAAAAAAAAAAAAAAAAAAAAAAAAAAAGCCGCCAGCCAATGAACGGATTCGCTTACCAGGTCCAGAACCCGGTGAATTCCCATTGGCCAGCTTCACACGTGGAGGCGTTAGACCCAGGACCCGCAATGCCCGTGGTCCATGATCCATGATCCATGATCCATGATCCATGACCCTCGCTTGACCCTTGACCCACGACGGCGACCGGGATCGGGATCCATGACATGCAACTCTGCAACCTTGTCGAGTCCGAGTCGGCAATTGACAACAAGGATGAGTAGGCGCTCGTCCCGTCCCGGCTCGAGATGAATCTGACTGACGCAACGCGCCCTCTCGCCCAGAACGGCCCGCGACTCTGCCCGGGAAACTCCTGCTGGCCGCGTCTCTCCATCATGTCCTCTCCCACGCTCTCGCTGTTCCGCAGGCCTTCCTTGGCTCGACACGCGCGCCCTCGGGCGGCGCCATCGCAACCGAGAGCCTCGAGTGCAGCTCCATCGGCAGGGACCTGCTTGCCCGAGGGGTATGTCGAGACACGCAACGGCTTCTTTTTCGTCCTGGATCTGACTGGCATCTCTTCGTGATGGGCAGGGCAACGCCGCAGATGCCCTGGTCGGGGCCACGTTTTGCGTGGGCGTCATAGGCATGTACCACTCCGGCATTGGCGGAGGCGGCTTCGCTCTCGTCCGCGACGCAGATGGCCGCTATGAGGCCGTCGACTTTAGAGAAGCTGCTGGCGCGGCGGCATACGAGGACATGTTCCAGGGCAACGTGGCCGGCAGCGTGTTCGGCGGTCTGGCCGTCGCCGTGCCGAGCGAGGTTCGCGGCTTGGAATACATACACGAAAAGTACGGGGTACGTTTGGGCCGTTCTCTCTCCCTCTCTCTCTCTCTCTCTCTCTCTCTCTCCCTCTCCCCCTCATCCCCTCATACGACTCCTCAAATCTCACGAGTCTCTTTCCTCCCTCTAGGTTTTGCCCTGGAAGACGGTCATGCACGGGGCCATCCAGGTCGCCAGGCACGGCTTCAAAGGTGCGTGGACGGGAACGAAGCGATTTTGTCCATAATCCGCGGCCCTGTCTCCATGGTCCTGGTGACGAATTTCAGCTTGGCTCATGGCTCCCAGTCTCGGAGGATCTCATTCGCTACATCAACAACACGGTCAAGGGAAAGCCCAGCAATTTCCTGGTCGAGGATCCCAACTGGGCACAAGACTTTGCACCAAAAGGTGAGGCCGTCTCCTTTCCCACTCTCAATCTCCCGCACAAGAGTATACAAGGGAGCTCCGTCGAAACTGACACCCGTCGGCACAAAAGGGCGTCTTGTCCAAGTCGGCGAGACAATGACCCGAAAGCGCTATGCCAAGTATGCTGCGACACCGACGAGACGTCTTGTTCCAGAAAGAAGGAAAGAGAGGACGAGGCAACTGTGTAATGTTGTGTGAAACACATCCCGGAGCTTCCCCCATGACTGACTCGACATGCCGCACGCAGCACCCTAGAAAAGATTGCCAACCACGGCGCCGACGCCTTTTACACTGGCGACCTAGGTACGTGCCTTTTCAAAACAGCAGCCTCCTTTCCCTTTGCTTCTCTCCCTCTTGCCTCTCCACTGCTTCTTTTCCCCTCTCCCTCTCCTCTTCTTCCCCACGCCCGCAAAACGAACCGCAATAACCTCAAACCCCCTCTCAGCCGCCGCCATGGTCAAGCACATCCAGCACCACAACGGCACCCTCACAACGTCCGACTTTGCCTCGTACAGAGTCCTCAGCCGCCCCGTCAGAAACACCACCTTCCGCGGCATCGACCTCTACACCGTCGGCGCCCCCGCCAGCGGGTCCATCGCCCTCAATATCCTCAAGACCATGGAGCAGTACGAGCGCCCGCCGGATGTGCCCGCCGATTCCGCCGCCCTCACGACGCACCGCCTCGCCGAGGCAATGCGCTTCGGCTACGGCGCGCGCGCACATCTCGGGGATCCCGACTTCGTAGCCGGCCTCGACGCCCTCGAGACGCGTCTGCTGGACGATGCGCACGCGCGGCATACAAAGGCGCGCATCTCGGACAACCACACGTTGCCGGTGCGGGCGTATGATCCAGAGGGATTCGCCCTGCCGACCAGCCACGGGACGTCGCATCTCGTCACGGCGGACGCGTCGGGCATGGCCACCTCGCTCACCACGACGGTGAACCTGTTGTTCGGAGCCCAGATCATGGAGCCGGGATCGGGGATAATCCTGTAAGTTGTGTCCGCACGCCGTCTGCTGCTCTGCTTGCCCTCGCCACCTCGAGCCCGGCGCCCGGAGTACGCAGTTTCCACGCCCTGACGCAACCGCCCAGCAACAACGAAATGAACGACTTCTCCATCCCCCACGTCCCCAACCAGTTCGGCTTCGAGCCCTCCCCCGCCAACTTCATCCGCCCCTTCAAACGACCCCTCTCGTCCATCAGCCCCGTCATCGCCTCCCTCTCCACCTCGGGAGCCCTCTACGCGACCGCCGGCGCGGCAGGCGGCTCGCGCATCATTTCCGCCACCGCCCTCTCCCTGTGGCATACCATCGGGGAGGGCGCCACTCTGCGGGACGCCCTCCTCCGGCCGCGCCTGCACGACCAGGTCATGCCCAACACGGTGCTTCTGGAGGACGGCTTCGACGAGGCCGTTGTGGCGGGACTGCGGAGCAGAGGACACAACATCACCTGGGTGGCCAAGGGGCTGAGTGCCGTGCAGGGGATACGGAGGATGCCGGACGGGACGTTTGAGGCAGTCGGGGAGCCGAGGCAGCAGAACAGTGCGGGTTTGACGACTTGGTGTTGACCCGACTTGGTTTGTTCACGGTTCGGGCATGCTCGGAAGCGTCATGGAATGGAGATGAGCCGATTTCAAGCAGAGAGACAAGACGGGAGAAGGTGTCGGTGCGTCGCAGTAGATTGGACGTACATACGGTTTAGACGCTAGAATTTCTCTACAACATCTCTGGAAACAGACGCTCCATGTCTAGAATACATGTCCCTGAAAATACAAGGCCGACAATCGCAATGATGCCACCGTCGTTCGGTGCGACGGTATACACGACTTCTGATCTGTAGGTGGTGTCCGATTGTGCTCATCGCCAAAACCAGCCCCTGCTGCTGAGTCGTCCTGTTGGCATTTCCGGAGTCTGAAACCCCCCGGCGTGACAATACGTAGCGGCGACGGACACACAAATGCGAAACTCATGAAAATAAAACAAAAAAAAATCAATAATAATAAAAAGAAAACGAAGTAAAGAGGGGGCAGGAGGGGGGCGGGGGGGAGGGGGCGGGTATCTTTGGTTTCTATATATGCATGTGTCGTTGGGACAAAAGGCAAGACGGCGCCTTGTTACCCATGTCTATCTGCTTCTCAGCGCTACCAGACGGCTCGTCTCGGCAACCCACTTCTTGGCGAATTCTTCTTCGGTGAATCTCGTCGCAGACTGGCGGGCGCGCGTGCGCATGGCCAGTGGATTGGCATCTGATAGGGCCTTTTCAAAGGCCCCGGCAAATTCTGCTTCATTGGTGGCGTGATAACCTGCGTAGGAAACAGAAAAAAAAAGAAAAGAAAAAGAAAAAGAAAAAGAAAAAAAATTAGTTGCCCTGTTTCATTTCGTTGCCTTTCGCGTCAGGTCATTATCGTATCATGTCGCATCACGTACCCGTTGGCTGTCCATCCATCTCAATGACAATATCCAGCTTCGGGCCACCACTGTTGTGCACAACCGAGATGAGCCCTGCGGCTTGGTACTCGACGACACCAATGCCAAAGTGCTCGTTCCACATGCCGTTGACGCCCACAGACGCCCTCCTGAGCCACTCGAGAATCTCGGGCCATGATGCGTCAAGGTGGAACTCTACTTTGTCCTTGATGCCAAGCTCATTCGCGAGCAGTCTGAGCTGATAAACCTTCTTGGAGTCCTGGTCATCTCGGACGCTGCCGATGAGAACAAGCCGTGTCTTGAGGGCAGCCTTGCTCTTGGTCCGCATGAATCTGGCAAAGGCCTGCATGACCAACTGGTGGTTCTTCTCTGGCCGAAACTGGGCAATGTACACAATCACCTGCTCCCGCTTGGCCTCGCTCGCATCCGATACCTCGACCTCCTGTTCGAGTTCGCGCACCGCCACCGGGGGGTAGACAACAGCGATGGGGTTGTCGCCATCTTTGTGGAGTCGGTTAGGTCCCCAAAGGCTCTTGATGTGTGCCTGGGTCCAGCTCGAGTTGGTCATGACGACGTCAATGGAGGACCCGACCCACGAATATAGCTTGGCAAACAGTCGCCAGTATGTCTTTTTGACGAAACCGCGAGTTCCCACGCCCTGACCGGCATTTACCCCCTGGGCTCCCACGGCGGAGTCGGGGTCCAATGATTCGAGCATATCGGTCGAAATAGTCGGATAGTGCACGTAAGCACCTGTCGATACTCGGCGGAACAACCATTTACAGAGACCTAGTGCAAAAGCATAGCCCATGGTATCAATAAAAACGTCTGGGACCAGTAGAGAAAAGGCATCCCACGCCAGCACCATTGATCCAATCGATTGCCCGATCAATGTGAAATGCGGCCAGCTCGAGGCTAGGACCCAATGGCGCTTGGAAAGGTAGAGGAACTGCACGGTTGGAGGATGTAGATGAATATTGAACCTGCTCTGCAACGGAATGTGAGCCTCTTGACTTTCCCCCCTTTCATCTTCTTTACTCTCTCGTGAAGAAATAGTATTCGCAACAGTAATAATAATATATGTATGAAAAAAAACATGAAATGAAAGGAAAAAGAAAAAAAAAGAAAAAAAAAAGAAAAAAAAAAGCTGGATAGGTTGGCTCCATTGTTGACTTACTTTGACACGATGCAAAATGTCCTCCTTGGTCACTTCATGGTCGCCGGTGTAAACCACGCACTTGGCTTTTGGCCACTGGTCCTGAGTCGCGCGGATCGCAGCCCATAAAACCCGTTCTCCGCCGCCTCCAGCGTTGCTGCGATGGCATTGCTCTTAGTCATGTATTCGCAGACATAAAAGAATGAGCTCGCTTACCAAAAGGGGTGGAAGAATCCAACAATGCCGTCCCAGTCCTTCTGGGATGGACAGTTGTTGTTTGCAGAGTCCTCGCCTGTCTCCCCACCCACCGCTTTGCAGTCGTCATTCGGGCCTGTTTTGGAGCTGGCATGCGTTTTCGAGTATTGCCTATCCTCGTCGTCCATGATGGAGATGAGCTGGGCCCGTCGGCCCTCGGTCTTCTTGCGCAGAATGAAGCCCAGGAGTCGGCCGTACCGGCTGATGACGATGGGCGCCAGGAGAGGGAGGAGCAGCGGCATCGATGCCAAGAGAAGCGCCATGATGGAAAGCGTTCTGGGTTTCAGCCCAAAGGAAGTCGGCTCGCCACCGGCTGGGGGCGTCATGGAGGTTTCGGCCATGACAGAGGAAGCTCTTTGGCAAGACAGGACGTTTGCTGGCAAGCTGAGATTGCGGGCGAGAGCTGCTGCTGCTGCTGTCTCCTGTGGACGGATGTCGATGGATTGCCTGCGACTGCCAACGGTTGCCAACGGCAAGGTGGTTCGATTAAAGGATCGGAAAGGACATCTGCCGGGGACCGTTCTGACGGGGCATTGCTGGCATGGACCAATGTGAGGACAGGAGGAAGATGGAAGCGGCCAGGCTGGTGTGTATCAGGATTGCACTCCCGCGGCCAAGCTAAAGCTTCCTCGTGTCAAAGTCAAACGGGAAGACGGGGGATGATAAAATGTGAGCTGTTCAGATGGATGTCTGGTCCCTCCTTGCCTGCATGTGGTCCACATAGTGTCTGGGTTATTCATGGAGCGTCCACGAAGGGGTCAAGGCAGCATGCTACAGCTACCTTAGGTACCTACCTCCTAAGTACCAAGGTACGTAAGGTACTTAGGTAGGTACTTACAATACCCACCTTCTAGGTAGGTAGGTACCTAAATACTTGGATATAGTGGGTAAATACTGACTTGTCTCAGGTACCAAGTACTCAGCCGCGTCACGTGTGAGGACGGACCCAGTGATGGACGCCATTGGCTGGCTAGGGGTTGGCCGAAGTCTACGATGCGTGTCATCATTTAATATCATTTATGGTAGCATACGCGTCAACCAGGACAGCATCGCCATCGATTGTTGTCGGATCGGTTGTTGTGCGTTGCTGCATACAACCCGGAAAGCTTGTGCTTGCTCGCCTGATGGCCATTTCGCCCGTTCGCCTGTTCGCCTGCTCGGCCCTGACGTGTCAGCCGGGAATCTTGATTGTTGACCAAAACAGCTCCGCCTTTACGGATACCTCTGGATTACAGAATTCTGCCGAAATAAATGCTGTGCAGCTATATACCTAGGCAGTTCCCTATTTCTTGAACAGCTCATTGGGTGTCACTCAAGGCCACTCCAATAAACTGTTGGACAAATATGAGGAATGCGAAAATGTAGCCTCTCGGCATCAAAGAGATAAGCAGAGCAAGCCCAGCCAGCTCCGCAGCCAGCTGCCTCGCCTTTCGCGTAGTCACATTCTCACATTCTCACATTCTCACATTCTCACATTCTCACATTCTCACATTGTCACGAGTCACGAGTCACGAGTCAACGACTCTTTGTGCCGCTGGCACAGCTCAAGCCAGCAGATATGCTTAGACGAGTATGCCTCATTGCCCCAAAGCACAATTTTCGCTTGGCAACCGAGTACGACACTGCGGCATTGACTTGCACAACCTCGGCGGGGAAAAAAAAAAGAAAAGAAGAAAAAAAAAAACTCACCGTCCTACTGCTGCTGCATGTCCCGAAGCTGACGATGATGACGACGATGACGACGATGATCAAAGTAGCTGGCACCCTAGTCCGCCGATGACGCACGACTTCACGCTAGCAACCATACTTTTGTTCGAGCGAGGTGAAAAGAGACTCGTCGTCGGCCATGCGTCGGCCATGCGTCGGCCATGCTGCCGTGCACACCGCAAGGCATTGATAAGTATGGTATGGCCCGCCGCTCGATGTTCGCCATCTTGTGGAACCGTCCAAGGCTCAAGCCCGGTCGACGCCCGTGTTCTTCATTGCCTCTTGATACAAGTCTGTCGCAGCAGGAAGAAAGGCCAAGATGACGTCAATCGCGTTGGTGATGATGGTCTCTGCTGCCATTGGCGCCGCAGCCATGCATTTGCAGACGCCGCTCTACTCGTCGTATTCTTTCAACCCCTTGGAGCATCTCGCAGGAATTGCGCCCTACTTCGAACCGGCCGATCCCCCGCGCGATCCAAACCCGCCGCAGGGCTGCTCCGTCACCAGAGCGGCGTATCTGGTGCGGCATGCGGCAATCAATGCAAACGATTTTGACTACGAGTCGTACCTGGAGCCTTTTCTTCACAAGCTGGGCAATGCCAGCTTGGACTGGGCCAAGATCCCTGAGCTTTCGTTTCTGGCGACCTGGGAGCCTCCCTCACTCGCGGAGCAGGAGTTGCTGACCAGGACCGGCAAGGTGGAGGCCGCCCAGCTCGGCCTGTCCATCTCGTATCGCTACCCGAAGCTGAGGCTTCCGCAGAGGCTATGGACTTCGACGGCCGAGCGCACCGTCATGAGCGCCGAGAACCTTGTCCGGGGTCTCGAGGTGGGTGAGCGGACCATCAACGTCGTCGAGGTTTCCGAAGGCAAGCAGCAAGGCGCCGACAGCTTGACGCCGTACAAGAGCTGCCAGGGCTACTCGGGCTCAGCCGGATCCGGACAGCAGAAGCAGTATGTCCAGGCTTACACCGCGCCCATCATCGCCCGCCTCGAGGCTCTTGCTCCGGGCTTCAACTTTACGCTCAGCGATGTGGTGGCCATGCAGGCCATGTGCGGCTACGACACCGTCATCCGCGGGTCTTCGCCCTTTTGCTCGACTGACCTCTTCTCGCCCGACGAGTGGCTGCAGTTTGAGTACGGCCAGGACATCCAGTACCACTACAGCATCGGCTACGGCAGTCCGTACTCGGGCGCCATCGGTTTCCCATGGCTCAACGCGACCATGGGACTCCTGTCTGCTGACACGGCAGCTCAGGACCTGTACATCTCCTTCACGCATCGCGAGCTGCCCCCGGCGGTGCTGGTCGCCATGGGTCTCTTCAACAACAGCCAGTTCTCCGGCGCCAACCATGTCAATGCCACGATGCCCCTCGATCAGATCAACAGCAACCGCGCCTGGGTCTCGAGCCGCATCCTCCCGTTCCTGGCAAACATTGCCATTGAGCGCATGAACTGTACATCCAACTACGGCATCGCCTCGCAAGCTCAGAACAGGAGCGGCGGCGATGCGTCCGCCGCCTCTGATGAGGCGACCACCTACTACCGAGTGCTTCTCAATCGAAGCCCTCAAGTCCTGCCGGGCTGTTTCGACGGCCCAGCTCAGAGCTGCTCAGCCGCCGGCATGCGCGAGTTTCTGCAGTACAGAAGAGACATGTTTTCTGCTTACTCCTCCATTTGCGGAAACACGTACCCGAACTCGACTGATTCGGTTTCCTTTTATACCAACTCAAACAATGGGACTACTGTGAGCAAGAAGAAAAGGCGGGAAGGGAGGGGGAGAGGGAAGTGAGGACGCAGACGTGAAGCGGGAGCACTATTTTCCAAGCAATCAACTTAAAGGGGTCAAATATTTCGGCTCGACGGGGTATAAACATAAAGTCTACTTAGAGAAACATTTGAAATTTCAACCTATATACATATATTTTTGTATGCATAAAAAGATGGGTCTATTAGCGAAGTTAAACATTGTTTTTTTTTTTTTTTTTTTTTTTTTTTTTTTTTTATTTATTCCATGGTCAGAGTTGATTATGCTTATTTAGAGATTAAGGTCATGGGTGCATTGTGGCTTTGCTGAAACGAAGTGCGTATTGAGTGCCTCTGGAAAGCCGAGCCATGAAGCGCTCGAGCTTCTTCTTTGCATCCATGCTTTTGAGCAATGACACGATGTGCGGGTGGGGTCTTGGCCAGGTACAGGTATCTACTACCTACCTACCTAGGTACCTACTAGGCAGGTACCTAGGTAGGTAGGTACTCACTTATTATGTACCCGACACGTTGGCATATTACCAAGACCCACCGACGTCCCCGCCATGTCCAACCTCACCTCTCGACTTCGACACTCGGTCATCGCAAAACAAGCTCCCCGCCATCTGCGCAAACTCTTTTCGCATCCCACATCCCACAGCTCATACCTCGACAACCTCCCGCGGCCGTCGGCAAACTCACGTCGACTTCTACATCGGTCCGGCCCGGACGCAATGGCCCACCATGCCGCCGCTCCATAGATGCGCATCCCCCATCGCATCCCTCGCAAGAACCCGCCTATACGTCACGCGCTCGCCGCCGTCCACGCAACGACGACTCCATCTCGGCGCCGTGGGCGACGCCGTCGTCCTCACGGCGGACGGCATCTCGGCGATCCACGGCGTCGGCATCCCGTGGTACCTCTCCATTCCGCTCGTCGCCGTCGCCGTCAACCTGACGTGCAGGCTCCCCATCCAGTACTACACGCGCCGGCTCGTCGTCCGGCGCAGCGAGCTGCACCCGCTCGTCTCGGCATGGAGCGCCCGGCACGCAGCGGCGGTGGCGCGTCCGTCCGGGCAGCAAGGCGGCGCCGCGGTCCAGCAGTCGGAGCGGCAGCGGCGGCTCCGCGCCGCGGGGCTGACGGAGAAGTCGCGGCGCAGAATCTACAAGACGTGGGGTGTGCAGCGGTGGAAGACGCTGGCGCCGTTCCTAAGCATGGTGCCCTTTGTGGTTGTGTCGGAGGCGCTGCGCCGGCTGTGCGGTGCGCCCACGGGATGGATCAGCCATCGGATCGGGCTGGCGAGCTGGGATGCCGATGCCGGGGCCGGGGCCGCGCTGTCCGACACGAGCGGCTTGTTTGACGCGCAGCTCGCGCAGGGGGGTTGCCTCTGGTTCGTGGACCTGACGGCCATGGATCCGTACTACCTTCTTCCCCTGACCTGCTCGGCCTTGCTGGCGCGGACCTCGTGGGGCCGGCTGTCCCGGGACCAGCTCGGGGCTCTGCTCAGTCTGCGTGGGCCGTCGTCCTCGGCGAGGAGCACCCCGATGGGCAGGATCCAGATGACCATCGGCCGGGTGCTGCTGCTGACGCCGTTGCTGCCCATCCTGTTTGCCGATCTTCCCAGTGCCATTTTCTTGTACTGGGCCACGACGTTTGCTCTCAACGACGTCAACGAGTCCATCTTGCAGAAACTTGTGCCCAGGCGCGCGCCGAAACTGAAAATGGTCCAGAGGGTCCCGCCTGCTCTGCCGTACTTGAGAGGGGAGAACGAAAAAGGATGAGCTTGGCGGACGGTTCGAGGGGCTGCCATGGTTTCTTTTCTTCTCTCTCTGCCATCATCATCTTCTTCTTCTTCTTCTTTTTTTCTTTTTTTATTGCATCTTAGATCAAACAGCGGAAATGTCTAGAAATTTTGTGGTAATATATGTTGGATTGACGAGTGGGACGTCTGAACTTTTCTGGTATTTTTTCCCTTTTTTTTTAAAAAAAAAAAAATATGTATTACGATCGAAGCAACCGACGTCTGAAAAAAGGAAAAGTGCCAACCCTCTGTGCTACGTGGATATACCATCGTGGGAACTATATGCGTTTATCGTGGGACAAAACGAGAAGAAAAAGACAAGAGGATGCGAACAACAAGAAGAGACACCACCCCTCGCGCGCCACAACGCCATAAAAAAAAAGTGTGACCAACCAAGAAACTTGTATGACTAGGACACGGTAGCAGAGAGCGGCAGCAGAGAGCGGCAGCAATGCAGGCCGCCGCCCGTGAGCTGACAACAGCGCAGCCTCCCTCATCAGCCCAACACAATGGCCAGAATCACAATGGTCAGAATGACGGCCAGTATCAGCAACAGACAGCAGCTCTTGTTACGCGCAGCCTTTTGGTACCGCGCGGCCTGTCGAGTCTCCCTGTCCGCCTGCATGGTGTGCTCGTGCGTTCGATCCACGTTATCGGCCAGAGTCATGATGCCGGCATCCTGCTCCGCCACAATGTGCGCAACCTGCGTGAAGAGCACATTCAGATCCCCCACGCCCTGCTCGATGTTGCGAATCTCCTCCTCCCGCTCGATGATGAGGCTTTCCTGGAAATCCACCTCATCCTGCGGCGCCAGCTGCATCAGTTCCTGCTGCCGGACGAGGAGTTGCTGCTGCTGCTGCTCCTGGTCCTGATGATTGCTACCGCCGCCATCCTGGACGAGGGCATCCGACCCGTGCGCGGCGCGAGCTGCGCTGACCGACGCCTTTTCCTTGTCGAGCGCCTGTCGTTGGAGATTCTGAAACTCTTGCAGCGCCGCTTGGAAGTCGCTTGACACCTTGGTCTGTTCATACTTTTGTTGTTTCTGGGAAGAATTAGTCTGGGTGGATTCGGGAGACCAGACCAACATCAGCCCTGGGCAAAACATACCGTCAGGTCGTCCCACGTTTGTAACCGCTTCACGCCTTCTCCAATGTCCCGGCACAGCTCGCGCGTCGATTCCAGGCCCTTGTTCACTCGCTCCCGCAGACGGGGGTTGTCCTTTTTGGTGCCTAGGGAGCTGACGCCTTTTGAGAGATCGCGGTTGCTGACCAGCAGCTTCTGAAGCTTATTCTTGAGATCATACTGCAGGGTCTGGAACTCGGGGTTGTCACTGTAATTGCCGGGGCGGCCGGACTCGAGACTGGAGAGCTGGTCGTACGACATGCTGGCGGCTTGCGATGCGGTGGGCTGAAAGTACGGATGGATGGAGTGGAAGGCACAAGTCTAGGTCTGGGCGTGTTCGTTGTCGAGGCGTTGCGGTCGGCTGGCTACGCCGGGATGGGGGTGGGCATGTTGCAAGATGAAGGGTGGTGGGAGGGCGGATGCGATGAAGATGCGGTTGACATCAGTCGGCACTTGACCAGTCCTGGCAGCCCGCCGGGCCGGTGACCACAGACCAATGACCACTCACGGCGGACCACGCACTTGCAGGGTGGGTCCCGACCTGCCACCGTCGTATGATTGGTCAGGGGCGGGGCGGATTCCCGTGCCGGAGCCAACCGTCTGGATTGTGACTGACCTGACCAGACCTGACCTGACCAGACCTGACCAAACTCGTCTCGTCACGTCACGTCCCGCAGCCAAGAAAAAAAAAACACCACCCAGCTTCCCACCCGCCCAGGCAATGCGTATGCGCCATCATCATGGCCGGCGCTCCAGCGAGAAGGGCTTCTTACAAGGACACTCTGCAGCCCGCTCTGCATAGGCGTTTCTCATCCACGGCCATCCTCTTGCTGGCTGTTTCCTATCTGGAAGCTCTCCTCCTGACAAACTGGAGCTCATGTTGGTCCATCACCACCACCCGCAGCAGCGCAAGACACCCGTCATCCATCTTCAATATGCGTCACACCTGTCACTAACTCGCGTTCTGTTCTTCTTCTCCTTCTTGCTCGATAGATTTCTGGTCATGGTTTCCCATTGGCCCCGCCGGCTTTCGAGCCCTGCTCGTCTTCGCATGCGGTCTCTCCATTCTCATCCTCCGAATCGCACATTACCACGTCGGCCTGAAAACCACCGAATCAGGCCTGCAGATTCTCGGCTCCTCCCTTCTTAGCCCTTCGACCTACGAGACCGGCTTCTGGTACGGCATCTCGAGCTTTCTTTTCTGCCCCGTCTTCCTCTCCTCCATGTCCGAGTCGGCCAACTTGAGATGGATTACCTACGCCAGTGGCGATCGGCCTCGATTGAACGAGCGCCCGCTCTTCTTTGCGTGCTACCTCGGTGTCTGCGCTCTTCTGCAGACCATTTCCCATTATCGATTCGACATGGACCGCCTAGACTTGGGCGTCTCGAGGCGCAGCTCGGCTTCACAGCACAAGAGTCTGGGTTTCTTGCCGAGGCCCTTTCAGACTGTACTCTTGAAATTCCCTGCCGTGCTGGCGCGATGCGCGCGCCAGGCCTTGTCGGCCGTGCTGCTTTGTCTGGTCTTGTATTATCTGTTGCTGCGTTCGTTCGCTTGGAGCTGGACTTTGACCTTGTTGCGAACGTTTTACAGACTGCCCCGAGCGACCGTCCTTCCTCAAACCTTTCCCACGGACCTATATCTCTTGGCACGCTGCTTCTACGCTGGAACCTTGATGAACTTTGTCTGGTCATCAGGCAATACCGCATTCTCTGTCTTCATGGTCAGAGAACCGCTCAAAAACGGCAATCCATTGACATCTGAATCCAAGGACCCCAACGGGAGTTTATTGAATGGACTCAAGAGCAAGAAATTATCAATCAAGGTGAATCGAGTAGAGCTCTTCCCCCCCCCCTTTTCCCCTAAT
>SRPV01000838.1:0-13375 GCA_018360135.1 Claviceps sorghi | reverse complement strand
TCTGCACAAAAAAAAAAAAACAAAAAAAAAAACAAAATCAATTTAAGTCCTGTCACGGGAAGAAAGAAAAAAAGAACCAAAAATAAACCCTACAAAGAGCTGGAGCCAAGACCGAAATAAAGAAACATCTTACCCCAATATTGACCTGTCCAGTTAGTACAAGAACCAGCTCGGCGACATGCTGTGAATTGGAAATCACTTACAAACAGACTTTGCCGTTGGCATATATGTTTGGGTTGAACCGACATCGCCCTCCATTTGTCGTAACACTCTGTACATTGGGCGACTTGGATGGATAATCTAATAAAGCGCATAAGCGATGAGTGGGATGGGCCCAGGCCGCAGGGAAAGTCGCGATTCGCCAGTACCTTTAGTGAAACGAATGGCAAACTATACATGGACCAGGAGAGTTAAGTTTTGTTTCTCTGAACCCAAGTTGTCTTTTTTTCAGATGCACCTTTTATCTGGAGCCATACCTCAAAAAAGCCGAATTCGTAAGGAGTCTCGTGAGGACCCATGATAATTGCCCTCACATTGCGGACGTCGATATCGCGACAAGCAACGGCGATGGCTTGCAACGGGGCGTATTAGCAAATACGAAACGTGCAGGGCACGTTGGAAGTTGGGTCAGGGGCACGAACCAAAATCAGAGCCTTTCTGGATATCACTCAACTCCTGTCACGAAAGCACCGTGGTCAGCCTCATGAAAGCATGAAGAACCCCGCGATGTCCATGAACTGCAGCTGCCGAGCGATGCGGGCACCTGGGATACGAACTTTGGAGATGCGGATGATGGATTGATCCATGATGAGCCGGGCCTGCTGCGGAAGGCGGGAGACGGAAGGCGGGAGGCGAATCTCACAAGAGGTGGCCGGTGTATGAAAAGGCGGCCCATGAAAGCCGGCACGGGCGCAGGACGGAAAATTTAAGCAGGAATTTACGCAGGAAAACAGGAAGACGGGCAAGTGAGCGCAGAGAACAACGTCAGGCCAGAACAAGTCAAGTTGAACAAAGCGAAAAGTAAGTACCTAAAGCACCTAGGTAGGTTAAGTTAGGTACTAGGTAGGTACCTACTTACTTTAAGTACTATGCAAGTAAGAATGATGTCAGGCAGGTTGCGTGGTTCATGCTCTTGTGTGCATTACGACCATTGTAACCAACCCGAGGTACCTACCTACCCAAGTAGGTACTTGTCAGCCGATATTCACTTGGTGCCTCGTTTGTGTGTGGTGCCTTCCATTTTTAAGTTGGTGCTCAAAGCAGGCTAGGCCTGGTGCGTGCGTGTTTTCGTGTTTATGTTTGTGAGGCCCAGACCAGACCAAACTGGAGTGACCAGACTGACTGTATGCGAGTTGGCACGGAGGGACGGCCGACGGGCAGCGGCAGACAGTGGCAGCAGTGGCAGTGGCAGTGGCAGTGACTGACGGCGGCGGCGGCGACCTGGCAGTGGTGGACAGCAGACAGACAGCCGGCCAGGCTGGACTGCCGCTGCCACTGCCGCTGCCGCTGCAATTCTCAACATTCGTTCCACTACCCCACCTGGGCAGGTCGCACGGCGCTATGTAGCACTCGACGATGGATCTGGTGGTCTGGCGGAGGTGCGCCCGGGTCACGCGTCTGGTCATACCAGACGGGTCTGGTCCGCCTCCACGTCGCCAGCGTCACGTCGCGGGCTTCGGCCAGACGCGTTAATCGATATGATCGCACGAGCGACGAGCGGCTGGTGTGACGACAAGCATTCAAACACATCCTGCCATTTCTCCGCTTCGACTCTGGCCCGGCTCTCTCCCAGCTCGCTTCACCCCTCGAGCCCCATCATTTATTGTCCCGCAGCCTCATTCTCGCATCCGAGCCGCCCTCACTGCACAATAGCGGACCGTGGTTCGCAGCATGGCCAGTTTCTTCGACCTCAAGGCCCGCAAGGCGGCGGCGGCGGCGGCTGCGTCCAATGCATATTCGGAGCAAAAAAATCAAAAGTCCGCCCAAGTCAGAAACCAACCATGGGTCGAGAAATAGTGAGCCCGCCTCCTCAATGCATGCTTGCAGCCGAGACCGCCGTGTCGCTAACGCAATCTGCTACCAGCCGGCCCAGGAGCCTCGACGATGTTGCGGCTCAGGATCACACCGTCATGGTTTTGCAACGCACCCTGCAGGCTTCCAATGTACGACCCTATCGCTCGCGACGCACACAGAACAAGAACCACCTCGCGTACGTCCGAGAACAATGCTGATGCGCGTGAACCCAGCTTCCCCATATGCTCTTCTACGGACCCCCAGGAACCGGCAAGACCTCAACCGTGCTCGCTCTGGCCAAGGAGCTGTTCGGCCCCGAAATGATCAAGTCTCGAGTTCTCGAGCTGAATGCCTCCGACGAGCGCGGCATCTCAATCGTGAGAGAAAAGGTCAAAAACTTTGCGCGCATGCAGTTGACGAATCCCACCGCCGCCTACAAGCTCAAGTACCCCTGCCCCCCCTTCAAGATTATCATTCTTGACGAAGCCGACTCCATGACGCAAGATGCCCAGAGCGCGCTTCGGCGGACGATGGAAACATACAGCAAGATCACCCGCTTCTGCTTGATTTGCAATTACGTCACCCGCATCATCGACCCGCTGGCCAGTCGTTGCAGCAAGTTCCGATTCAAAAGCCTCGATCAGGGCAACGCCAAGAAGCGGCTGGAGATGATTGCTGCCACAGAGGGTGTCTCCTTGGAGGACGGTGCTCTCGATGCACTCATACGCTGTAGCGATGGTGATTTGCGTAAAGCAATCACGTTTCTTCAGAGCGCTGCGCGATTGGTCGGAGCCTGCGCGCCGACAAAGGACGGCGATGGTGACCGGGATATGGATGTTGACAGCAAGCCGGTGACAGTCAAGATCGTGGAAGACATTGCTGGCGTGATTCCGGACCAAACCATTTCTCAGCTAGCACAGGCTTTACGCCCTCGTGGTGCAGGACAGACCTATTATTCGTTGTCCAAAATCGTGGAGGACATGGTGGCCGACGGTTGGAGTGCGACCCAAGTTGTCTCTCAGGTAATTGCCGGCATCCGCTCCCCCCCCCTCTTCTCTTTTTCCTTTGGCACTCTGCTTTTTAAAAATGCGCCGCCAAATCACAATTACAGAGACTGATTTCCTCCTTGAACAGCTCTACCACCATCTCACCACTGATGAGACGATACCTGACCTTCACAAAAACAAGATTGTCCTTATCTTCTCTGAAATTGACAAGAGGCTCGTTGACGGGGCGGATGAGCACTTGTCGATTTTGGATCTAGTCATGAGGATATCTGCAGTCCTGGCAGGGAAATCATAGTCATGTACAGTGCAGTCTCGAGTGATCTTCGACAAGCAACTGGAGTTTAGGTATCGTTTATTATATACATACAAATAGTATGTCCACGGGCGGCCAGGCGTCCCAGTCATGAATACAAGATGTCAGGACATCAATGTCATTTTTTTTTTATTTTTTTTATTTTCTTTTCAAAAGATGGAAAGATGAATTCTTGTTGTCAGGGCGTATCGTCGTGGCCGATAAGGCCAAGATTTCCGTGAAGTCTAGCCCATGGGTCGGTCTTATCCTGAGAAGCAGTGGGCTTGGCCTTCCGTGCCTTCTTGTGGGTTGTTTTGGCCTTAAATCCCCTATCCGGTCCGTCATCGAGCCATATGTCGCCTTCCACGGTATCCGGAGCCGTAGCGTCACCTTCTTCCACTTCATCTTGTACGCCCAATAGAGTCTCCATCTGATGGAGAGCCTCCATTGAGTTCCCTAATGCCATCTCGCCGACCTCGACGTTGTCGGCCACTGCCTCCAGGGTCTTGATTTTGGCAGCATCGGCTGCAAATAACCATGGCTTGATACGACTTGCCAGATCAGGACGGTCCGTGTGCTTAGCTGCGATGATGTCGGGTACTCCTGACTGCCTACGCGTAGAGTCCTTCATCGGGTAAGCCGCCAACAATTGGCTCTCCTCGACCAGACGACCTATGAGCTGGCATGAGTCCCTTCTTTGATTATCCAAGATGGTGGAAAAGTGCGATTTGTGAGTGATGAGACCCTTTTGCCGTCTGGACTGCGAGATGAGTGTTTCGATATGCGGGATCAGGAGATAGTCGATGGATGTGGGTTTGTGCATTTCGACAGTTGCGGGCAATTTATCGTTGGCCTGCTCTTCAGGGGGAGTCGCCAATGGCCGAGGGGCGCATGAGGCGAGTGCCAGCAACTTCTTTCTTGCAGCCACGTAGGCGTTGTATTTGTCTTGAACTTGGCGCAATTGACCCGAGATTCCAGCCTGATCAGGCGCCGCCGCCGCCGCCGACGACGACGACTCTGCCTGTTCTTTATCACGAGCGCCCTCTGTCGTCTTCTCCTCTGCCGAAGCTTTGCTCAGCTCTGTCTCGATCCAGTTGATCAACTCGTTGCGGGTGCAATTCAGGGCCTCCATCTTGGCCCCATTGCTGACGAGCTCAGGCTTGATCGTGCATCGTGCCCTCGCATCGGCCAGTAGATTCTCTTCCCGTTTCAAAAGAAGCCTTGCTCTGAACAGAGTCTTTTCGAGCTGCGATGTCTGGTTTTGTATGTCGACTCCCGAGGACGTCTGCTCCACGACGAAGCTATTCAGGACCTCGGCCGGTACAACTGGTTGAGGGTTTCCCTCGTCGAGCATTTGCTGGACATTCTGAGGCTCTTGAGGTGGCGTTGGCAATGCGGCAAGCTGCTCGAGATAACTCCTTACTGTGGCAAGGCTGTCGCGTTTCCTGCGCAGCCTCGAGAGGGCAAGATGGTCTTCTAGAACGGATGGGTTCCTCTCGGGGTTCGGGCCCGGACTAGAAGACACTGGCTGCCCATATGCGATTTCCTCAAAGCTTTGACGGGCTGAGATATTGTCTCGCAACGCCTCGACGTACTCTCTGTGGAGGCCCTTCAGTTCTGGTCCTGGTTCTCTTTGGATGGGCCCTTGGTTGAGAGACAGGGGCTGCTGTACCGGTCCTTCACCCGTGTATGAACCGAGCTCGAGGGCCAAGACGCGTCTGATGTAATTGACCTGTTCCCGAGGCTTGACAAAGGGCTCGAATCCTTTTTTGAGTCTTTCTATTGTCTGTTCTGCGGGCGAGGCCATGATCGCAAGAAAACCATCATTTTGTACAAATGTCCTGCAATGGCGAAATTGCCGAGATCTAGGAGAGCGAACGTCGTCGGCCTAGACCTAGACCGGTTGGATGAAGATGAGAGAGACGGTTGTGAGTTGTCGCCGGTCGGCGCATGTGGGGCCTTTCCACACCTAGCTAGCCCCTTTAGGGACTAGTGTGGCAGCCTGGCTGGGCGAGTATCGAAAATTATCAAACCAGACAGACAACAAGCAGACCATCGACTCGGCTGAGCCCTTGGCCGTTGACGATCCAAGACACATCACGGTGGCAAAAGACATTCACCACGTCAAGTTTGCAAGAACGCGGCGCCTCTCGGGCAACTCACACCTCTGAAAGCACGCGCACACCATAAACTTGTGACTTACTCGACACACGCATGGTGCAGCAAGCTCCCAAGAGCTGTCGTCGAGCGTGTCGGCGACCTCCTCCGCAAGCCTTTTAACAACAACTTCACATCAAGATGTCGGACCCGTATCGCGATGTCTCGCAATACAAGTACTCGGCCATGTCCAACCTGGTTCTCCAGGCGGATCGTCGGTTTGTCACGCGGCGGACCGACGAGGCCACGGGCGACCCTGAGTCTCTTGCCGGAAGACTGAGCATCAAAGACATGGGCGCTAGAGTCGGACGCGATGAGGCTCCGAAGCAGAAAAAACAATCTGGTCTGCCCAACATAGAGAGAGGATCCCTGCAAGACGGCGAAGATGTCCTGCTCCGGGAACAAAAGAGACGAAAAGCGGAAGCCTCACAACAACGAGCAACAGGCGTCCTCGGCGCAAACGATGCCTTGATCGAGGGCATCACGTACCGGCCCCGAACGCCAGCAACACGCGCGACCTTTGATCTAATTCTCACACTTGTTGCCACAAACTTGGGCGACGTCCCTCACGAGGTTGTTCGAAGCGCTGCTGATGCTGTGCTCGAGTACTTGAAGGACGATGATCTGAAAGACTTGGACAAGAAGAAGGAGATTGACGACATCATTGGTGCGACGTTGGACCCAAAGCAGTTCAACGAGTTGCTAAATCTCGGAAAGAAGATCACCGACTATGATGCGCAGGACGACGACGACGACGTTGACATGGGCGATGCGAATGGTGAAGATGCCGAGATCGACGAGCGCCAGGGTGTGGCCGTCGCCTTCGACGAGGACGACGATGAAGATGCGGTTGTCCACGAAGTTCGCGACGAATCTTCCGAAGATGAAGAAGACGAGGCAGATGAGGCAGATGAGGACGTCTCCGCTTCGAAAGCCGCCGAGGACGGTGTGGACGACGGGGAACTGATTCTGGATTCCGGACCTTCTGCAGACGGCAAAGGGAAAGGCGAGGACAAGAAGACAATACCAGCAAGAGATATTGACGCCTTCTGGCTGCAGCGCCAGATTGGATCGCTATACCCAGATGCTCACGAGCAGGCTACCAAGACGAAACAAGCTCTGCGCTTTCTTTCTGGTGAGCCGGAGGAGCCTGAAGGGGATGAGAAGTCGCTCAGAGAAATCGAGAATGACCTGATGGAACTGTTTGACTTTGAACACCACGAGCTCGTCCAGAGGCTGGTTGAAAACAGGGAGAAAGTCTTTTGGCTCACCAAGTTGGCACGGGCAGAATCAGCAGAGAGCCGAGCTGAGGTCGAACGTGAGATGGGCTCCGAAGGTCTTCAGTGGATACTCAATGAGCTTCGGGGGAAAACTACCGATGGTGAGGACAAGAGAAAGAAAATGGACATCAAGATGGACATTGATGCATCAACGTCTCTCAGTGCGGCGGCACCGAAGCAGGAGCGTCAGGAGGGGTATCTGGTTGGAGGCTTGCAGCCCAGGAAAGTCGTGAACCTCGATAACCTGGTCTTCGACCAAGGTAACCACCTCATGACCAACGCCAAAGTCAGGTTGCCTGAAGGCTCGACCAAGAGATCGTTCAAAGGCTATGAGGAAATTCACGTTCCTCCCCCGAAGAAGCGCAACGACCCCACCGACGTTCTCATCCCCATCGCCGACATGCCGGAGTGGTCACGCGGACCTTTCAGCACGGCCAAGTCGCTCAACCGTATTCAGTCCAAGTGCTACGCCTCTGCGTTTCAGGATGACGGCAACATGCTCATTTGTGCACCTACCGGCAGTGGCAAGACGAATGTTGCCATGTTGACCATACTTCGGGAGATCGGCAGAAATCGCAACGCCGAGACTGGCGATATTGACCTTGATGCGTTCAAGATTGTCTACATTGCTCCACTAAAGGCGTTGGTTCAAGAGCAGGTCGGAAACTTTGGAAAGAGGCTGGAACCGTATGGAATCCGCGTCGCCGAGCTGACCGGTGATCGCCAGCTCACGAAGCAGCAAATCGCCGATACTCAGATCATCGTGACCACCCCGGAGAAGTGGGATGTCATTACGAGAAAGTCAAACGACCTGACCTACACCAATCTTGTGAGGCTCATCATCATCGACGAGATCCACTTGCTTCACGACGACCGAGGGCCTGTACTGGAGAGCATCGTGGCCAGAACCATCAGGAAGGCGGAACAGAGCAGCGAACCTGTTCGGATCGTGGGCCTGTCCGCCACGCTGCCCAATTACAAGGATGTGGCGAGCTTCCTGCGCGTGGATGTGAAGAAGGACTTGTATCACTTTGACAGCACCTTCAGACCCTGCCCGCTGCGACAAGAATTCATCGGTGTCACAGACCGCAAGGCTATCAAGCAACTGAAGACAATGAACGACGTGACGTACAACAAAGTCATGGAGCACGTTGGCTCCAACAGGAACCAGATGATCATTTTCGTCCATTCCAGAAAGGAGACGGCCAAGACTGCCAAATACATCCGTGACAAGGCGTTGGAGCTGGACACGATCAACCAGGTTCTTCGACACGACGCAGGCAGCCGAGAGGTGCTTAATGAAGCCGCCAGCCAGGCTACCGACAAGGACCTCAAAGACATTTTGCCCTACGGTTTCGGCATCCATCATGCTGGCATGAACCGAGTGGACAGAGCAGACGTGGAGGACCTTTTTGCCAGCGGTGCTATCCAGGTGCTCGTGTCGACCGCGACCTTGGCTTGGGGTGTCAATCTACCTGCACACACTGTTGTCATCAAGGGCACTCAGGTCTACTCACCGGAGAAGGGCAGCTGGGTCGAGCTCAGCCCGCAAGACGTTTTGCAGATGCTCGGTCGTGCCGGCCGGCCTCAGTTCGACACCTACGGTGAAGGCATTATCATCACGACACAGACCGAAATCCAATACTACCTCTCTCTACTCAACCAACAGCTGCCCATCGAGAGTCAGTTCGTCAGCAAATTGGTCGACAACCTCAATGCCGAGATTGTTCTTGGCAATGTCCGCACGCGCGATGAAGGTGTTGAGTGGCTCGGCTACACGTACCTGTTTGTTCGTATGCTACGATCACCAGGTCTATATCAAGTCGGTGCCGAGTACGAAGACGATGACGCATTGGAACAGAAACGAGTCGACCTCGTCCACTCCGCTGCATTGCTCCTGAAGAGGTCCAATCTCATCCGGTACGACGAGAAGTCGGGCAGGCTGCAGTCCACAGAGCTTGGCCGCATCGCTTCGCACTACTACATCACGTCTGGGTCCATGGACACCTACAATAACCTGATCCAGCCATCCATCACCACCATTGAGCTCTTCCGGGTCTTCGCACTGAGCGCCGAGTTCAAGTACATCCCGGTGAGGCAAGACGAGAAGCTGGAGCTGGCCAAGTTGATGCAGCGCGTGCCCGTCCCGGTGAAGGAGAGCATCGAAGAGCCCCATGCCAAGATCAACGTGCTCCTCCAAGCATACATCTCGCGGCTGAAGCTGGATGGATTGGCGCTCATGGCCGACATGGTATATGTGACGCAGAGCGCGGGCCGTATCCTGCGCGCAATGTTTGAGATTGCCCTGAAGAAGGGCTGGGCATCGGTCGCCAAGACGGCCCTGGATCTCTGCAAGATGGCCGAGAAGCGCATGTGGCCGACAATGTCCCCTCTGCGTCAGTTTCCCACCTGTTCCAAGGACATCATTCAAAAAGCGGAGAGGATCGATGTTTCGTGGAGCAGCTACTTTGACCTGGATCCTCCTCGAATGGGCGAGCTGCTCGGCATGCCCAAGGCCGGTCGAGCGGTCTGCGGGTTCGTCGCCAAGTTTCCAAGAGTCGACGTCCAAGCCCAGGTCCAGCCCAAGACACGGTCGATGCTCCGGATCGAGCTGAGCATCACGCCCAACTTTGAGTGGGATGACGCTCTGCATGGTGTTGCTGAGAGCTTCTGGATCATCGTCGAAGACTGCGACGGCGAGGACATCCTTTTCCAGGACACCTTCCTGCTGCGGAAGGACTATGCCGAGTCCGAGTCCAATGAGCACATCGTCGACTTTACGGTCCCCATTACCGACCCGATGCCCCCCAACTATTTTGTGTCTGTTATTTCGGACAGGTGGATGCACTCTGAAACCAGACTGGCCATCCCATTCCATAAGCTCATACTTCCGGAAAAGTTCCCCCCTCACACGGAATTGCTGGAGCTGCAGCCTGTTCCCGTATCCGCCCTAAAAGTCCCCGGCCACATGGAGCTGTATCCCGCTTGGAGACAGTTCAACAGGATACAAACCCAGACCTTCAACTCCCTGTACAAGACGGATCAGAACGTCTTTGTCGGCGCGCCCACCGGCAGTGGCAAGACGGTTTGTGCCGAGTTTGCCATCCTTCGGCTCTGGACGCAGGAGGAAGCCGGCAGAGCTGTCTACATTGCTCCCCACCAGGAGGTGATCGACGCCCGATTGCAGGACTGGCAGAAGCGACTCGCTCATCTTCACGGCGGAAAGGAGATTGTCAAGCTGAGTGGGGAGACGGCGACGGATCTGAAGCTGCTGGAGAAGGGCGATCTCATTCTCGCCACACCGACGCAGTGGGATGTGCTCTCGAGACAATGGAAACGACGCAAGAATGTCCAGGCCGTCCAGCTGTTCATCGCCGACGATGTTCATCTCCTTGAGGGTCACCTGGGATACGTGTACGAGATCATCGTCTCACGTATGCACTACATCCGAACGCAGACGGAGCTGCCACTCCGCATTGTTGCGCTCAGCGTCTCGCTGGCGAATGCTCGAGACATTGGCGAGTGGATCGATGCGAAGAAGCATGACATCTATAATTTCAGCCCGCACGTTCGACCTGTGCCCCTGGAACTTCACGTCCAGTCTTATTCGAATCCCCACTTCCCGTCCCTCATGTTGGCCATGGCGAAGCCCGCCTATCTCGCCATCACCCAGATGTCGGCGGATCAACCTGCGATGATCTTTGTTGCCAGCAGAAAGCAAACGAGGCAGACGGCCAGGGATCTCCTGGCGGCATGTGTAGCCGACGACGACGACGACCGCTTTCTCCACGCCGAGGTCGATCAGATGCGGCCGCTGCTCGAGCGAATCCACGAAGAGGCTTTGGCCGAGGCGCTGTCCCATGGAGTCGGGTACTATCATGAGGCTCTCGGCCAGAACGACAAGCGCATCGTCAAACATCTCTATGACAATGGTGCCATCCAGGTACTTGTTGCCTCGAGGGACGTCTGCTGGGAGCTGACAAGCACAGCGCACATGGTCATCGTCATGGGCACCCAGTACTTTGAGGGACGAGAGCACAGATATGTTGACTACCCCGTCAGCGAGGTATTGCAAATGTTTGGAAAGTCGTTGAAACCGTCCCGGGACAACAGGACTCGCGGCGTTCTCATGGTTCCCTTGGTCAAGCGCGAGTACTACAAAAAGTTTTTGAATGAGGCGCTACCTGTGGAGTCGCACCTACACAACTACCTCCACGATGCGTTCGTGACGGAGATTAGCACCAAGATGATTGAATCGGGAGATGACGCCATCAACTGGACCACATTCACCTACTTCTATCGCCGGTTGCTGGCCAACCCCAGTTACTACGGCCTGACCAGCACGACACACGAGGGATTGAGCAACTACATGTCCGACCTCGTGGAGACGACGTTGCGGGAACTGAGCGAGTCCAAGATCATTGACTTTGACGATGAAGACGGAAGTGTCTCACCGCAGAACGCCGCCATGATCGCGGCGTACTACAACATCTCGTACATCACCATGCAGACCTTCCTGCTGTCGTTAACCGCGCGGACCAAGCTCAAGGGCATCCTGGAAATCGTGTCATCGGCCACCGAGTTTGAATCCATCCAGGTGCGCAGACACGAAGGAGGTCTTCTTCGGCGCATTTACGACAGAGTCCCCGTCAAGATGTCCCAGCCCGTGCACGATTCACCTCACTTCAAGGCCTTTGTGCTCCTTCAGGCACACTTCTCGAGGATGCAGCTCCCGATCGATCTGGCCAAAGACCAAGAGACTCTGCTGTCGAGAGTGCTGAGTCTTTTGAGTGCCATGGTGGACATTCTGTCTTCGGACGGTCATCTCAATGCGATGAACGCCATGGAGATGTCGCAAATGGTCGTTCAAGCCATGTGGGATCGAGACAGTCCGCTGAAGCAGATTCCTCACTTTGCTCCCGAGGTGGTCAAGGTTGCGAACGAATTTGGGTACGTTGTATTGTCGCATGCATCCATCCGTGCTTGCCTTTTCGCCGGTTTTTTTTTTTTTTTTTAATCTGGTTTACTAATTCCATCTTGTCCCTCAACAGTGTCAAGGATATTTTCGACTTCATGGAAGCCATGAATCCCGATGAGAATCCAGAGTACAATAACTTGGTCAAGCGCCTCGGGCTTTCCCAAAATCAGCTCGCGCAAGCCGCCAACTTTACCAACGACAAGTATCCCGACCTCGAGTTGGAGCATCAAGTGCTCGACGAAGAGGCGATCCAGGCCGGCGAGCCTGCGCATCTCCAGATCAAAATCACGCGCAATGTGGAAGAGGATGATGAGGTTGATACGACGGTGCACGCTCCGTTCTACCCGAGCAAGAAAATGGAGAACTGGTGGCTGGTTGTTGGCGACGACAAGACACGCAATCTCCTGGCCATTAAGCGCGTGACTATTGGACGCGAGCTGGACGTGCGGCTCGAGTACACCGTGCCAACAGCCGGGGAACACTGCTTAAAGCTGTTCCTCATGAGCGACAGTTATGTCGGAGTGGACCAGGAGCGCGAGTTTACGATTACGGCGGCGGAGGGCATGGATGTGGACGAGGACGAGGACGAGGACGAGGAAGACGACAAGGAGTAAGATGTGGAGTTTTGTCAAGGTCTTTTTTATTTTTATTTTTTATTTTTTATTTTTTTGGTGATGAGATATTTCGGGTCCTGAAAGAAATGGGAATACGTGTGTACATTAGTATGACTTGGAACTACATAGAGGCGGGGACTGGGTGCAATGCGAGCCTTGTCTGCTGGTAGCAGATGGAATCAAGGTCACGGCCGGGATCTTGCGATGCCGCTGCCTCTGCCTCTGCCTCCGCGTCTGCCTCTGCGATCACGTGACCCCGACACCCTCTGGTGACGTTGGACGTCTTCCCGCAGCAGTCCTTGGCTTGCGAGCCGTGCCCAGCTATCGCCGTTTTCCTCTTCATCAACTGCAACACCCCCTCCTCTCTCCGAACCATCCAAGGCAAGACGCGGGCGTGGCTGTACCTCGTGCTCCCCCTGGCAATTGCACGCTCCAAGCGCACAACTCTCGTCGCCGTCGCGCAGACACGCTTTTTCTGCGACCCTGCTCACCTGCGTCCCACGTCTCTTTCGTCTCCCCGTCTCTACGCGACTCGCTAGCTACGCGTTCAGCTTATTCTCCATCCCGCTCCGAACATAGCTTTTGCTCGCCTCGCCTGCCTGTTTCGCGCCTCACGGCCGCCAGCAGAACACTGTTGACCTCTCGGCGGACCCTTTTTTAATCCTCCCGAAAGTGATCCAGCGTCCTCGCTTTCCCTCTCCAGCGAAAAGCTCGCGCAAGTCATCTTTTATTTTTATCCTTATTTTTCTCGGTCGTTTTTTTTTTTTTTTCGCTTCTGCCTTTGCCGCAATGGCCGACAAGAGCCCGGAAGCCACCGCAGAGGTCGCCGCGCCAGCTGCTGCTCCTGTTGCTGCCGATGCCGAAGCTCCTGCTGCGTCTCCAGTGGATAAATCTGATGGCGACGGGGCTAAGACTGAGGGCGAAGCTGAAGCCGAGGCTTCGACGACCGTTGCCGAGGTCTCGAATGGTGAGTTCTGGCATGGCTTGGAGGATACATGCGAATCTGTTCTACAGTTTCTGCGGGTCCGTTTTTT
>SRPV01000837.1:0-13380 GCA_018360135.1 Claviceps sorghi | reverse complement strand
TTTTTTGTAACTGTTGACCTAGACTATATTGCGTAATACGGAGCATGAAAAAACGGCACTCGTAGACGAAAATACCCAGGTCAAAGAGAAATTGATATGGAGACGACCGCGCTGCGGCGAAACAGCCACGAGACGGCATGCCCGAACACGGCAAATTGAGCTGAAAGACAAGCTGCATTGTGTGCATTGTGGCCGACGTTGACCAACTTGCATCACAACGCCAAACGCTGCACATCTTTCCGAGCAGTGCAGAATAAAACCTTTGCTGGCAATAATGGAATGCGTCATAAGGATTCCATCACGGCCATTTCGTCTTGTCGGAAGAAAGAGACGACTGGCATCCTGTTCAAATCACCAATTGATGCGCCCATGACTCGTTTTCTTCTTTGCTTTGCTTTGCTGCGCTGTGATTTGATGCAACAAAAAAAAAAAAAAATAGAGCGTGCGCAACGGTATCCCTGGGCATTAGGGAAAAAAAAAGAAAGAAGAAAGAGTCTGTCCCTGAATATCGTGCCGTGACGCCTCTTTTTTTTTTTCTCTTCTTTTTCTATTTCATCACTGTTTCTGGCGCGCCTCGAGGCGAAAAATGGGAGCAAGCTCAAAACTTGTCAAACAAATAAAAAAGCGGCTCGTTTCCTTCATAGGCAAGTTGCTATTCGCGCTAACCCTAATATGAGATTGCGCCCACTGTCCTCGGTCTGATTTTCTCCTCCTCCTCTTGGTTTTCTCAACCGCCTCAGCGGGAGACAGCTCGCTGTCGCCCTGCTTAAGGACGCATCGTGGCGGGTTATTTTGAAGGGGTGTGCTCGTTGGAAATACCGGTCACCAGACGGGGGTATGCTGAATCATCGGCGACGGGCGGCGGTGGTGCAGGCATGAACCCAGTCAATGGTCAATGAGCCCGGACAGTCAGTCAAGTCTTCGAGACGACGGTCCAGTATTGTGTAAGTACTTAAGGTAAGTACTTAGGTAGGTAAGTGTAAGTAGGTAGGTATGTACATAAGTATGTAGGTACATGATGTATATGTGATGAGTTTGTCTATAAGCACTTACTTGCTCGTCATGGATCTCAGGCCCCCTTTTGGCCACTAATTTCGAGATGCATACAACACGTTGTATACAGGTTTCATCCGACATGCAGTTGGGAAACTGTCGCGAGGACGAGGCAGGAATTGGAAGTAGCAATTTTCCGTTTTCCGGTCCGCCATGTATGTACATACATACAGTAAATTCACTCCGTAGGCTAGCCGAGACAGTATTGGACTCGTATCGTATTGGGTACCGATATTGAGCTTGGAGGGAGGTTACGCATCATTTCCAGCTCTCATGGCGCTGGTGCTGTGCGTGCAAGCCTCGCTCTCTTCCTGGACTCACTGAGCGATATATTGCCGCTGTGCTTGGTGCTTGTCCAATGTTGCACCGAGCATCATTTGGCACCAGGCGACGGACGGGTATGCGGATGTATGACATGACTCTTGGGGGCCTGCGCTATTCACAACATCCACCAAGCACCTGGACGCTTGCGTCACGGCACAGGGCATGTGTAGAGTAGAAGTACAGTGCACATATGCGTACTTTTGCGTTGAGACGAAGATGCTGATTTGATGCATGCGCTGGATTGGATTGGACTGGATCGGGTCTTGATAGAGCTCGAGCGGATTGGCCATGGTGAAACCGTCACTGGTCCATCTCGTCGCCTTTGGATGGGTGCAGGTGCACGTAATCGACAGTGGGCGGCGCTCGCCGGAACCAGACCAGACCAGACCAGACCAGACCAGACTGCAAGGCCCTCGACGCCATGAGCAGCGTGTAGCAGTGTGGCCCGAGGCATAATCCGCGCATGATTAGAGAACAAAGCTAAGTATTGATCCAATGATGATGATCAACATTTTCTCGGGCGGAAGGCGCAACATGGAAGACTTGTCTGACTGGCTGTACTGCCATGTCATGGACACATGCAGTCTGGTGACAGGAGCGGACATGGCCCGGGCCAGTGCAATGGATATTCAATTTTGGCCTGGCCTCAACTGGCACATAGTCTGGTCCACCTGTTGCTCACAGTGCATGGCCCGCCGCGCCAGGCCATGCGAGCGCGAGGCCCAGCACTGGAACTCCGCCAAGAGCACCCCGCCAGTAGGCCACCAGACATCACCCGTTTGGTCGCCGTTCCCATCGACTATCAAGTTGAGGAAGCGCGAGTTCACTGCCGTGGTTCCTCAGCAGCGTCACTGACAACTGATGCCAATGGCCAGAAGCTCGCGTCCCGACATCAGTCGTTTGGACGTCGCATGTGCCCTCTTCTACATAAACAAGGCAGTCGAAGCGAGGTGGTGCACAAGCACCTGGTTGCTCACTGCGCGTCCGCGTCCAGCTCGAAGAAAGACAATCCATCAATGACACTTCGAGCGACCAGCTGTGAGAAGCTCAGTGCTGTTTCTTGTCACGTGAGGCCTAGCCGAGCACGCCTATGCCACTGTCAGTTAGTGCACAGAACCATCATTCATTGTTGTGCGCCGCACCAGACATCTCTAGCAACGTGTCTCCACTCGTCGCTCAAATGACGTTCGTGCCAGGATCCATGTCGTTGTGCAGGGACAAAGTTGCGTCGTCGTTTTTCCTTGCCTCGGGCAGGCAGTCCTCCTCACGTCGCTCTGCTTTTGTAGGAAGCCTGCTTTCGGACGATATGGATTGGAGATGGAGAGGGTCGCGTCTTGGAGACATGTCCTGGGGTTTTTCTGGCCGACATTGTACTTTTGTTTGCATGCCGTGACGCGTCTTTCTCTTCCTCTGGGTCAGTCAGTGGCTAAATTGAGCAGAGGCGACATGGATCGTCAGCATTATTGAGGTGATGCAGCTGGGAGCATCGGACGGGCTCGGCGTCGACTAGGTTCTGGTGGTAAAACAGAAGCCGTGCGCCTTATTGGTTGGATGCTGGAGGACTCATCTCGACACTCATGATTAAATTTGGATCTCGTTCACTCGTGCCGGGACGCGTTTGACGATTCTAATTGGCCCTTGCTCTTCGAGGCTGTTAACAATTATGGTCCGAGGCTCTGCGACGACAAGGGCGCGCCCGGAACCACCAACAAAGCTACGTCGTTCAATCGATGTGCTGCTGGCGCCCATGGTGGTACCAGCGGAAGCCCTTGATTGGCTGCAAGAGCCTAGGCAGAGGCCGTGAGGGGGATCAAACTCAATCCTGGTCCACCGAGAGGAGCGGATGACCACAGTGCCTTCAGAGTATCAGAAACGAGTGATAGGGTTCCCGTGGAGTATCTGCGGATGAGGATGAGGAAGTCGTCCGATGCCAGTGGCCATGGCACCAAAATGGACCTGCATCAGGGACCAGATCCATCACCATTCAAGGCCAATCATGACCTTGTAGTGTCGACTTTTTGTTGCGTCAGTGCTGCTGCATGTGGCCAGTCAGAGCAGGGGGACTTGAGCCAATGACGGTGGTCCTGGATAGGAGCAAAACGAGGCATGGCATTGCCATTTGCAGCAGAATGCCAATCATGCATCGATGACAAAACCGACCAGGGTTGCATTGACTGAATTTCGAGCTGGCACAAGCCAGCGAGTAGGAATAGTGGCAAGGCGGTAGGTACAATATTCAGCCGACTGAAGACGGTGCTCGCAGCGACAGTTGCGTCTTGACACGAGAAGCACTGAGCGACGGCGCTGTTTGCATCGTGCATCGTGCATCGTGCATCGCCCCCGAGTTTTATGATGGTCGTTTTAAATCAATCGTCTCAAGACAAGTCCCGTCTGTCTTGGCGGCTTGCGTACCTCTTACCTATAGTACCTACCCACCTAAGTCAGTAGCTAAGTACCAAGTACTCTTGAATCCCAGCTTTGGCTCAAAACAAGCGACTTCAGGACTGGAAGGAGGCATCCATCCACGCGGGGTCTCGCGCAGATCTGAGAGCGCTCTAGCCCCAGTTGGTCCAGCCAATAGGAGGAAGGGAACCGACGCAAGGCACAAGGCACAAGGCACGAGACACGAGGCACGAGGCGCAAGGCACGAGGCACGAGGCACAAGACATGGACGCGCACAGCTTGAAATGACAACCGCACCGGACGGCTTGAGGAGTTGAACAGAGGTGCCTCGAAAGACGCGCCAACGCCTTGGCTTGGCCAAAGCTGAAGACGAGAAGAGATGCGAGCAAGCCAGGCTGAGCAAGCTGCCTTGGCCTCGACAAGGTCAAAAGAGGTTTCCATACCAGCCCAGCGGTGGCGCTGTCTCGTATTACCTAGGGCGTCGTCCAAATGGCTCTTCAATATGCCAGAGAATATCAATGGTGACTGGAATTAGAAATGGTCTGGTGGCAGGCCAACGGCGAGTCGGCGGTGCATGCCGAGGTTTGGCACCAGAGGCTATCCCCTATCCCCTATCCCCTATCCACTTTTCACTTTCCACTATCCACTATCCACTATCCACTATCCACTATCCACTATCCACTATCCACTATCCATTTTCCACTTTCCAACGCCTCTGTGCTCCTTGCTTGACCAACAGCCGCTTGACCAACGGCCCCAGCGTGTGGACCTCTGCAGCTGAAGTACCTGCTTGGACGGCGTCCAGTCCGGCACAGCAGACCAGTCACGAGCATGTCAAGCGGGCTGCGGGGAGAATCGGTGTGCTGATGCTGCTGCCTGTCCAGGATGGAAGGGACGCCCTGCGGCAGGCTGAGCACAAAGCAGGCATGTGCTGTGGATTCTTGGTCGGTTTGCGAGGTCCACCCGCCTCGAATTCTCCTCGGACGACCACACAGAGCAAGTGGGTATCTGGTCCGTCCATCCTCCCTACGTCTGGTACTCCATCTGTCACAAAGCAAAGAGAAAAGAAGAAAAGAGAGGCAGAGGAGCAGAGGGGCAAAAAGAAAGAATGCGAAAAAAAAAAGAAAAAGAAAAAGAAAAAAAAAAAAAAAAAAAAAAAAAAAAAAAAAAAAAAAAAAAAAAAAAAAAAAAAAAAAACACATTTTCCGCGTCTTGCTCACCTCTTCGGCCGCCTCAGCAGTGCTCTTCTTCGCCATCATTTCATTGTCTTCTCAACCATGGTGGGACAAGCGCCACAGATCTGCCCGCGATCTAGTGTAACGAAATCAGCGCCAGACGGTTGGTGCTCCAGTCCAAAATGCGTTGTACACGCCAGACTTTACTTTTCTCTAAGCAGGTAGGTACTTAAGTAAGTAGGTACCTACTTACTTACCTAGGTACTTACTTACCTAAGTACCTACTTACTTACCTACGTACTTACCTACTTACTTACTTAGGTACTTATGTATATACTTACCTGAGTATATACTTTATGTAAGTATGTAAGTATGTAAGTATGTACATACTTATGTATGGACATGCGTGCGATGGAGATCTTGTGTGCAATTAAATGCCTGCTGAAGTATGGACAAAACTCATGCTAGAAGGTCCCAGAACATGTCCAATGACGCTTACCTGCCGACTGGCCAAGGACCTCGTAGGTAGCAATGACTGCACCCTCTCATTGAGTCGCGGTGCGGGCGAGTGGCATTGAGTGCTAGCGATGCGGGCTGGCAAATTGCTAAATTTATCGATTCGATCGGAAACCGTCTTCTGGTTGTTTTCCCTGGGAGAGTGGGAAATGGTCAACATGCAATACAACGAAGCCAAGACTGCGTGGTCCCTGGTCCGTTCTCGACACTAGAACAAAAAAGACGGAACGGTTTTGAGAGAAAACGACGTCAGCTCTCTCTCTCTGCCCTGCCAGTGCCTCCTCGTGAGGCGTCAGGCCGGTCCGGCTCCGAGCTTCAAGGCATGATGATAGGTTGGGTTTGGAAAGTGTCTTGCTGCATTCGCATCCAACCAAGACGGCGGTAGCAGTACTGGAAGTGTTTAAAATGTGACATCACATCCACATGCGCTGGGTATACTATACTCAAGACGTAGGTAGATTGCTGGTCCGACTCCTGCATTCGTGCATTCGGCCGCGCGAAACCTCGATGCGGCGAGTGGCCACTCCAACGTGAACGCTGGTTGCTCTTCGTGCTCGCGCGCGTTGGTTACGTTTGATATCCTGTCGAGGCCTCATCATATCGCGCGCCACGTCGGTGAGCTCGGCAAGTTCTGCTGTGAACACATGCATACTTCATATGTAATAAGTGCTTGCATAAGAGACACGGCGCATGTGGTTGCAGTCAACACGCTTCTTGGTGGTCTTGACGCCTTTCTGGCTCGAACATGTCTTGCTGCTCCGATTGTTGTCAAGGTGGATTGCAGAAACAGAGTGCTATTATGTTTCTTTTATACCACATACTCGGTTGGAGCCTACACACCGTATAAATAAATCATGGCGGCCAAGCGATGCACGATGCACGACGCACGACGCACGACGCACGATGCGAGATGCACGATGCGAGATGCACGATGCAGGACACGAAACGACACGACACGACACGACACGACACAACACGACACGCCGACACGCCGACACGCCGACACGCCGACACGACGACACGACGACACGACGACACGAAACGACACGACGAGACTGTCACGACCTTTGTTATCTTATCATTGTCCCGACTCGCGAGCATAAACCATGGTCCATACTGGCCAGCATCCACCAACACTACCGGGCCACAGCTCGTCATACAAGCACGCACAAGACACCTGGAAACGGAATTGCGGGCGCTCTTCTTGACTAGCGGATGCAAGTGCACGCCGACGCACACACGCCTTCTCTCCTCCCCAAAACCCCGGGGCGCCGGCCCAGCCCAGCACCAGACAATGTGCAGGCCTCGAGGAAGCCCCCGGGCGAAAACCAGGTCCAACCCAGACTCGAAGGGGCATCGTGTTTGGCGTTTGGCCTGGTTGGGCTTGGGCCGCGGACGTCGCGTGTGTTTTCGCAGCCATGGGATGGCTCCCAGCCTGTCATCCTTTCTGGGCCTCTGTCGTCGTGTGGTCTGTGGTCCGCTTCCATCCAGCAGATCCAACAGATCCAACAGATCCAACCGTACCACATACCGCATACCACATGCCCACATGCCCACATACCACATACCATAGAGGTACCATATACCACCCACCCCTCCCCGGTCGTATGGGACGCGCAGGGCGACGGAGCGGATGGACCCCGGTCGGCCGGCACCACCAGACCAGCACAGGCTCCAGCAAGGCGCCCAAGGGATGATGGCGGTCGCCGTGAGGAAGCAAGTAAGTACCTGGGTAGGTACATACAGTAGAATAGGTAGGTAGGTACTTAGGTTGTCAGTCTTGCCAGGTGGGGGCCGTAGTAGCAGAAGCTCAAAGGACGGCTGGAGTCCAATTGGTGGTCATGTCCACGGTACATGTCCCGCCTGGTCTGGTCTGGTAGCACTCATCCATTGATGGTTCAATGTTGGCGGCAGAGCGCCCTGCCTCCCGTCCCTCCCTCACACCGTCAACTCCCTCCTCCACTCGTGCACCTCACAGACGCCACCCCCCCCCCCCCCCCCCCCCCCCCCCCCCCCCCCCCCCCCCCTTCCCTCTCCGCAGCCCACTGAGCCCAGGCTGGTCAGTTGGAGATTGTCGGCAGCCGGGTCCCCCAGGCAGATCCCAGCAGCGCCCCAGGCAGGTACCCGCTGGGCTGCACGTCGCTGGACGCCCAGGCCGGCTTCCCATGCTGGCTGGTCCCAGATGCTCCAGTCGTCTCTGGCCCTCGCCGCTCCTCCTGCCATGGGCCGCCTGGCGACACATGGATGCATCATGGAGCTGAGCCTGAGGGCGCGCGCCGCGTCCCCCTGGGCCCTGGCCGCTCGTACCCAGCCTGGTTCACAGTGGGAGGGGCACTGAGGCGACCCAGGCCCCGTCTGGTCCCAGCCCCAGCCCGTCCATGTCCAGTCTAGAACGGTTGGAACTGTTGGAACTGTTCGTGGGCTGGCTGCGTTGCCGACTCAACTCTACTGGGCCGCTGGGCCGCTGGGCCGTTGGTCCGCTGGTCCGCTGGTCCGCTGGCCTGCTCAGTGTCCACGGCCTGCACCTCAGTGTGGCCTGCACCTCAGTGTGGCCTGCACCTCAGTGTGGCCTGCACCTCAGTGTGGCCTGCTGGTCCGCTGGCCCTGCGGTCAACCAGGCGGCACATGTACCCGACCACACCAGACGTTACCAACATGAACCTTGCCAATACCTGCCCATACCTGCCTCTCGCGGCGGGCTTGCTTGCTGGGTTCGGGTCACTCTCTGCTCTGGCGCTCTCCTGGTTAAAATTATCTCTCCGCCGGCCCATGTTCCTGTCGTCTATCCTCCTCTTATCTTTTTATGCCACCTCCCACCTCCTATTCTTCCTCCTGATTTTCCCTCTCGTCCTGACCCTCGCCCTCACCCTCGCCCTCGCCCTCTCCCTCACTTCCCGTCCGTATCCTTCCCTCATCCATTCGGCCTCATCTTGATCTGCTCGAGCCAGCAGGTCCATCGGTTGTGGCAACTGGATAGAGGAGAATCCCGCCAGACTCTCAACCATTTGGCTTTGGACCCGACTCCCTCTTTCCCTCCTCAGCTGCGTTAAACAGGAAGGATAGCAAATTGGAATCATCCAAAACCCGGCCGAACCTCCGAGTCGAATTGAACACGGCAAGATTGACGACGATTTGGGCCATCGGGTTCTTGATATTAAGCAACACCTTTGCTGGTATTTGCTTTTTTCTTCTGGGACCTATAGCCTAGTCTCCGTTCCAACTAGGCGCCCTGATCGTGTTCCGCAACACACCCCCTTGTGAATTCCTCGGCCCCGATCCGAGGAATTTAAATACAACCTGCTTAACCCACTCGCCCGTCTCCTTCGACACCCATCGACGTGGCGAGCATCGGACGTCCCTTCCCGAGACTGAATCACTTTTTCCAATATCGACCTTAGCCACATTGTGTCCTCTTTGTTCTGGGGGTATTTCGTGGTAGCAGATCGGTTCAGCTCTGGCCCTACTCCGTTGTTGGATTCCGTCGAGAGAAAGAAGAGGGTGTGATAATACTGTGCTCGGCATCACATTTGATTTGCAACCTTCATTTCGGTTGCGTTCCTCTCAGCCTTCTTTCGTCAAAACGCTCTTTTTTTTTCCCCCCATCCCCTGAGGCAGCCGCGAATGAGCGTGTATCTCTTCTCTGGCCTGTCCTTTTGAGCGTTTCCGAGCTCACTGGCCAAAGGGGCATCCAACGACAGCTTCCAAGCGAACTGTTGAGTGAATGAGCAATTGCACTCGCAGGTATGTCCATGTGGAGCCTTCCATCCCTCGAATTAGGTTTTCGATAGGTTCCTTGAATCTACTCCAAAAGACGTGCCCTTCTTGCGTTGCATGCCGTGGCCACAATCCTAATGTCATTCTAGTTTTCTCCACTGTCGCGGTCGATTCAATCCTGAGCATTCGTGCGGGAGACGTTCACTCGTTGGTCCCGCCCAATTGTAGGATTTGTCTCAACCCGCCCTCTGCCTCTTGTCCAGAGCACTCTGCATATCGACGGTAAGCCACCTCCTCCACATTTCACTTTCGCCTAGCCTGAAGTCCTCCCGCCTCCCCTCGTGTCAATCCCACCACATTCCTTATGACACCTCGAAGAGCCTCTTGCCGCATCCAGCAAAGGGGACCTCAAACCAGGGAAAGCGAATTACTGGTTCTTCGGGGATGCCACCTGCATGGTTCACGTCTCTCGCGTCACCAACCTCGAATCTTTCAGTTCGAATTCTACAACGTGTCTCGCAGAGCTGACGAATGTTGTCGATAATTCTTTACAGTTCCATCCTAGAGGGCAGCGTGTTCTTAAACAGGATCCCTCGTCCAATCTCTTTCCCATTGCCTCTGCATTTTATCGAGTCCATGGTTTCGGTTTCGCTCCCAGCCACAGTCACTCTTTTCTATTGACCTTTTACCACGCTCCTTTAATATTCTAATATCCTAATTGCCCGCTCGCGTTTCATCCGTTGACACGCGCTCGAGCTCGTTCTTTATTAAGTTGGTCCGACTTCGAAGAGCCCTGGGGAATCTTACTCTCAGTCCCTCTTCACCTTGACGAGCTTCTCGACGTGTGCCCTTGCCCTCATTGTATCACCTCAGACACCTTTCGACTTGAGGCAAGAGACGTTCAAGCATAGCGCCACCATCAAGAAAGCCACCACGGCCTTGACGACATTCTAATTTCGAGCGTTGCCCCGTGCCCCGTATCCAGCCACGATGGCTTTCCATCACGCCGACGACACCTTCTTCCTGGAGTCCGACGAGCCACATCAGACACGCATCGACCCCCGCACAACCGCCAAGATGATTGCACGGACCCGACAAGATGTAATCGCCAGCGAACTATCACGGCTTGCCGGAGATGAATACTTGGAGGACATCATGTCGCACATGAGACATATGGAGGCACGTCGTCCCGGCTCGGCTTGTTCATGATTTCATTGCATAACCTCTCATGCTACACGTACGTCTGCTCAAAAGACTAACATTGACATAGGATGAGACACTACCCGATGCCACCCTGATCGATATGCAACGCGAAATTCAGTGGTTTATGAGACCATACCTTATCGATTTTCTGGTCGAGGCCCATGCTGCCTTTGCCCTCCTGCCAGAAACACTGTTCCTCACCGTCAATCTCCTGGACCGATACTGTTCGAAACGTGTTGTATACAAGCAACACTACCAGCTGGTTGGATGTGCCGCGTTGCTTATTGCTGCCAAATATGGCGACAAGAAGGATCGTGTTCCACAAATATATGAACTCAATAATATGTGCTGTGGACTCTACGATGCCGGCATGTTTACCCAGATGGAGATGCACGTATTAAACACGCTCGAGTGGACGATTGGACATCCCACAGTTGATTTTTTCTCGCAGCTCATGGTGACAGAGGAGTACGATGACGGAGAGGTAGAGCAGATGGCCGGCTACTTGAGCGAGATTGCCCTGTACCACAGAGACTTTGTGTCAACAAAGCCGTCAATAATGGCACGAGCATGCTTAGCGCTCTCTCGAGCCATCCTCGGTCGACCCGAGGTCAATGACGGAGATTGGGATCATGATGAGAACCTGACATTACTCACCCTTTCTCAACACCTCAACCAGCCGTCTCCCACCCTGGCCCGCAAGTACTCAACGCCGCACATGTCGAGAGTCTCACAGAAGCTGGCCGACTTCATGGCTGAACAGGCTGCAATGGCTACACGCGCTGCCAACCCCTTGCCGCCTGTCCAAATCACATCAAAACAAGCCGATATATGTAGCACCCCTCAGAAAGGACATGGTGCCATGATTGGTTTTGAAGGATACTTGACGCCACCAATCACTCCTGATGGCTCAGGCTTCGGCAACGGAGGAAGTCACAATGCTGCCAAAGAGGTTTACGCCATAACACCCCGCTGTCCCGTCACCCCAACACCACAAACCCATCAACCGTCACAAACTAGTTATGCTCAACAAGCGCGTCAGTACGTGGGGTTTCCCACTCAACAACAGCAGCAGCAGCAGCAGCTACAACAACACCACCATCTACACGGGATGTAATGATATAATCTTGACACTTGGTTGATTTTTGGTCCCTCGAGAGAATTGCAAGCATGATCATCTTCTCGAAATAGGAGATCTTGGGAGCCAGGAAACGACACTTTCCTCCCTCTCGAAGTGCCCAGGCCAGCTCCTCGACACCTTTATTCAGCATGAGCACGCACATCGAAATACTTTTTCTTTTCTTTTCTTTTCTTTTTGTTTTGCACCCTCACACTCATATTTATGTCTTGGCATTTAGCGGATTGCTTTTATAAAAAAAATTTGCTTTGTCATTTTTTTATATACATATTCCCCATCAACCACCTCATACGAATCAAGAAGAACGTCTTGCAGGCACCAAAAAAAAAATTGGCCCTCGGATCATACCCTTTGTTTTTTTTTCCCATTATCTCCAGATTTCTTGTCATAATTTTTTCTTTTCTTTTTTGGCTTTGTTTCGCTTCTTTGCATGTTTCGCTTGGACAGTCGAAAGTGGCTTCTTTGCATGAACCAAGTGCGAAGGGAAATCAGGGAATGGGCTTGACGCTCCAGTGGGAAGGGTGGACTTGGGTTTTTTTTTTCTTTTGTGGAACAGGAACTCCGAAGAACAGGTAGGCCAGCCTTGACCAACAGAGGGCAGGCCAGGGAGGAGCGGTCAAGAAAGTTGAGAATGCAAACTATGGGATTGGGATGGGGGATGGACTCGACACAAGAAGTCTTGCGAGGAGTGAGTTTTGGGGCACGCGAGACGTACGGGCCCTCTCTCTTTGCGCCTCTCTCACGTTGCGATGGGTCGAGCAGCTCGCAGCGACCTCTGTACATTATTTTCTTTTCCCGCAGTCGAGGAAGGGCGAAAGGGGCGGTTGCTTGGAGGCATGGAGCTAAGGAGCATATTCCCCGCGTGTACATACAGATCTCGGCGCATGTCGCGTGTCCGTGCGAGGACGCGGACACGATTTAATCCAAGCAGTAAAGCCACTGTACTATTTGCGTCGGCCTGTGACTGAGAGCGGCTTTTGGAAGCGTCGTTGGGCCGAAAGGGGGTGAAGTGCGGAGAGGAGGGGGTGAATGCATCAGGATGTGAAACCCGACGGGACCCTCTTTCCCCACCTTTTTCTTTTCTTCCCCTTTTCTGGCCGTCCTTCTAGAATTGCGCACCAGGGGCCGAAGCAGCATCCGCTTTCCGTACATGTGCCTCCCGATGTCCCCCCAAAAGAAATCCCATGTCTGCCTCAAAAGCGAGCAGCAATCTCATCTCCCCTCAGGCCGGGTGAGATGCCCCGTGCACATGCAAACTCATTCATATGTGAAGGGCAGTGCTCAGGGTACTTTGCCCCATCTCGGTCCCAAGCGGGACAGGTTCGGGATTTTGCGAACCTTTTCTGCATGATTACAAGGCTGCCGTGCTTTTGTGCTCTTTTGGTCTAGGCGTGGTGGTTCCTTTCTTTTCTTCATGGGTTGTGATTGGATCCTTTGTGGGGGGATCTCGATGTGGGGGCGGGGTGGTGTGACGTCAGCGGATTTGATGCCAAAGGGACATGGAGTCGATGTTGGCTTTGGCTTTGGTCGGGGGGCGCTTTCAGACGTTGGAGGGCAAAAAGTGGCAGTTCGTTTTCCTGGGTCGGGGGGTTTTGCGGGACATTTCTTCACGGGCTGGCGGGTAGCATGAGCAGGGGGCCAGCGAGTCCATTTCTGCTGGCGACGTTGCGCATGCCAGCCGTGAGCCCCTGCATTTGGCTGGTGGCGGCGCTGGTATGGCAAGGGGCGAAAGAGAAGGGGAGGTGGAGGGGAAAGTGAAGGGGGTTGCTATACACGGGGTCTGCGGAAATTCCCAGCTCCGTCTGTCCCTTTGTCGGTGCAACGACAAGTGGGAGTGGATTTTTGGTTTTTTTT
>SRPV01000836.1:0-13380 GCA_018360135.1 Claviceps sorghi | reverse complement strand
TTTTGTTGTCATTTGCCATCCCCGAGGCAGCCATCCCGCCATCCCGCCATCCCGCCATCCCGCCATCCCGCCGTCCAGACATCCAGACATCCAGACATCCAGCACCGAGAGGATGCAGGGCGATACGTCGGCTCCCTCCATCCCCTCTCGCCCACGCCCAACAAACGCAACGCGTCAATGCGGGTCCTCATGCAGAGTCCTCGTGCAGAGTCCGCCTGCAGAGTCTGCAGAATCCGCCCAGTCACCAACCACACCAGGCGTTTCGACGGCATGCAATTCGCTCTGAATGGTCCCCCAAGACCCTGTCTGCCAACCGTTGACTCAAAACGAGGCGGGCCGCCGCGCATCGCACTGTGCCTTCGGGTAATTGAGGTCGAGTGAAACTGGAGAGCGAAGAAGAGGGGTTGCCAAGGTTTCTCGATGCAACCTAAAATCCCTTCAGCAAGCAATGCGATGGAGGCACACATGGACAAGAAAGGGTCGGGTACACGCGCCAACTACCGGGCGTATGGGTAAGTATCTGACCTACATACCTAAAGTAGTAGGTACCTACCCGCCTGCCAAGTACCTCCTAAGTAAAGTACCTACTTAAGGTAAGTAGTAGGCAGGTACTTTGGGTGGGTGGTATAGACGTGCCTCGATGCAACAATGCATGATTGTTCACCATGGAATCAAAGAAGGCGAAATGTGTGAAATGGTCAGACCGCATGTGGTTTGGCTTTCCCAAGCAAGGTACCTACCTACCTACCTACCTCCTACCTCCTACCTCCTAATACTTACTTAGATCAAGTAGTAGGTAGGTACCTCTAGTAAGTAAGTCGGTAGGTAGGTACCTAGGTAGTTAGTCGGTCTGTGCAAACAGGGCAGGTGCAACCACGTTGTGTGATCCACGTCATCCATCGAGCAAACAAGCAACATGGCTCGCTTCCTTCCTGTTGTTGATCGATGAAACTCGTTTGAGCGTCAATGATGTCACATGCTCATCCTGCACCCACCTCTGCTCCCACCATTGTGTTGGTTCGGAATCAGGTAAAGAAGATTCCGATGGTTTTTCCAGCCATGACATACCCGCGGAGGTCTAGAGTACGTGCGATTTCGGCGGCTTACTGCATCTTTTCCCGTCTGATGGGTCATCTTCCATGTTAGAAACTGACGCGTCGCGGCAAACTTGATCACGACTTGGACAAGCCATGGCGAACCGGCGCCCAAGCTGGACAGAAGCCTGGCAGCGCTGCCCTTGGCTTGAGAGCCTCGCCGACCAGGACCAGCTTAGCCTTCGCCCGAATGCCAGACGAGAGAGAAGAGGGCGCATCATGGCACGGTGGGCAGGATTTCCCGGAGCGTCGATGGGAACGGAGGTCTGCCTTGTCCGCGTCAAGGTCTACCAGACATGATGACTGCTGTCCGTGGTCACCCGCGCCACGCCCTCCCGCCTGAGTCCTCCCGCCCTCCGTCGCCAGGTCGCGTTTCACGACAGTCATTCTGAGAAACAGCCCGCCTGCCCCTCCTCCAGCATTGCGCATTCAGCAGCTGCGTTTGGCTCCTGTGAGCCCATGGTGGGCGGAGCATTGTGCGGTTGGCGCACAAAACAGCGGGAGGTACCAGCACACGGCGCGGCAAAGACGGGACGAGCCTTGTTGCGCTTGACCGGAGCGGCCATGTTCTGCACGGCACGCCCCCTCCTTGACATGGCGCCGCTGTTCTCTCGGAAGCGGCAGGTCCTGCCTTGTGCTGCTTTGCCCAAGCGAGTTGCTCGTGGGACGGAAGCCGTGCAGTCCCGAAACGTGTACAGTGCCCGCAGCCAGCATGTTCGCGATAACTCATGCCAGAAGCAGACCTTCAGCCGACCGAGCCGTTGCCGTTGCGACGACGCGATAACTTCATCGGTGCCCTCCACAGCGCCCACAGAGCCCACAGCGCCCACAGCGCCCACAGCGCCCACACCGCTCTCCGACGACCGTCATGAATTCAGCACGAGGCAGGCAGGCGACGGGCATTCCCATCCTTGTTCATCAACTAACCAACCAGCGTGTGAGTGTCGCTGCGCTCCCAGACGGTCGGGAAACACTAATGAGAGCTGACCCACAGCGCCGCTTCATTGTCTCCTATTGGCAATTGGAGCAATGAGCGATGCTGTCGAGTTGTAGGAGCGGCCCGGCGGCCGCCTAGCAGGCCCGGGACAGCGGCCGTCAGCGGCTCGGTGGCAGCCTCGTGACAGAGCTCGGCACGGCAATCCTCTTGTCATGAAGAGGAAATGCAGGCGACCGGCTCGGTCGGCGATCAAACGTTTGCAGCGTAAGCGTAGCAGACGTAGCTGCATGGCTTGCTTATCCAGGACAGCGAGCTGCCTCGGCGCGGCCATGTGCCATCCGACCCCTTTATCCCGCCTTCCATGTTTTCGCCATGGAACAGACGACTTGGAGGCGCGCCCAGTGTGCATCGGCATGGCATGGCACCGATCAACGATTGCCTCCCTGCTGCGTCTATTCCACCGACACCCGACACTTATGGATATTTTTATCACCAACAAGCCAGCGCAGGAGCACACCGACGCCCCCAACGGCGCCGCACGGAACCGCACCGCACCGCATCGCACCGCGCCGCACCGCGCCGCACTGCCGCACTGCCGCACAAGGTTCGCCAGCCAGTCAGCGACGACCACAGCGGCCGGGCTGGGCAAAGACCAGACGCCACCCTGGCACCGGCCGCAGCCAACAGGAGCGTCTCCCTCGGGGCGAAAAAAGGAAACATGGAAGGGCTAGGGGCCTAGGGCACTAGGTTCTGGCGGGAGGACCCAGACCCGTCAAGAGCACTCTGCTCGTGCATGCTGCGGCCGGCTCTGCGGCCAACCCGCTGTCGGGAGAGGGGTCCGTCTCGGGACCCCAGACGGGCAAACACGAAAAGAAAGACAAACCCGCCTGTGCGTCAATTGTTTCCTGACCTGAGCCTCTCTTGTCCTGGTAGACAGGGCCTGTTCCATCCCTGGCCCTGCTGCCTCTCCTGCCTTCATCCCTGGCTCTCCGTTCGTACATCGGGGCAAAAATGCAGGCGCCGCTCGTTCGCGCGCAGGCCAAGTTCAATTGCGACGCTACTGGCAACCTGTGCGATTTGCGTCCGTGTCTCAGACGCTCATCCATGACCTCTTAGCGGAGGTGGGGTTCCAAGGGGGGGGGGCTCCAAGGGCTGGAGGCAGAATGAGACGAGACGGACCTGCGCCGACAGCATGATGTGTCACAGAGTCAAAAAAAGGCCCGGGGAAAAAAAGGAGAACAAGAAAAAGAAAGGGAAAGGGAAAAGGAAAGGAGGGAGGGAGGGGGGAGGGAGGGAGAGACCAAAAAGCTTCCGATGTCCCTAGACAGCACAGGGAACTAGCCCATGCATGGCTTGACCAGGCTGTCTTGGCTGAACCTGCGCTTTGCACGCCATTGTTGAGGATAACATCGGACTAGAATCCATCTCCCGCTCACATGACACACAAGTTATGCCGGCTGCTCGCATGCGTCCTCTAGCCATTCCACACCGAAGATTGGAATTGGTTGCCGCGAAAGACGGCGGCTGCGCACATGGTATCGAGAGTGCCAGCAAGCTGCGGCCTCGAATGTTTTGTGTTGCAACAAAACGCCGTGAGACACGGAACAGAGCATACTACGCCAGGCACAATCGGTTCACGTTTGGGCGCGACGCATGGTTTTCGCCCAGTCAGCTGCGAGGCCGGCCCGTCCTGAGTCATTCATTGCCTTGTTGCACTCATTTTCCCTGTGTCGTGCTCTTCTTGGTCTTCTTTCTCTTCGTCCTCCACCATCTTTTTATGTTTTGTCATCTTTTCTTTTCTTTTTTTTTCTCTTCCCCCAACGCGTCCCTCTCCTCTTCTTGTCATCCCACGACCGGCGTCGTCCACACTCCACGCACGCACTTGCATGACGCATCCACACCTCAACGCCGTTGGAGTACAGCGCGCTCGTGGCGTCTCGCATCACGTACTCGTACTGTGCCTACTTAGGTACATATTGATGTATGTACGTACATACTTCCGTCGCCCAATTGTGACTCTCGCTCTCTCAAGGTCTCTTGGGCTTGCTGGCTCGCTTGCGCCGACGTGTCAAATGCTCGTGTCCTCCACCGTCACCTCTCCGGTCAGGCTACGTCGTCATTCCGTGGTAATGCGGACCGGCGCAGGGTCGGTGGCGGAGCCGCATCTGCACACGAGCGGCGCCTGCCGCGTTGTTCATGTTGCGTCTTACCAGAGCCTGTGGTACGGCGGACGGCCGTCTACGCAGCTTTCACATGTACCCGTATGTGCCCAAGTACTTACATAAAGCACCTATCTACCTACTTCCTAGGTACCTAGGTACTTACCTAGGTACATAGGTACTCTACCTACCTAGGTACCGAGTACTTGCTTTGCGCAAGTAAGAAGTGGTGATGTACTTTATGCTGTAGGTAAGTACCTAAGTAGGTAAGTAGGTATGCAAGTATATGCATGTACCTGCTTGGATGGTCCGTCCCCCACCAGCACCTACGTACAACAGTACTTGCTGTTGCTGTTGTTGCATCTCGCATAGCAAGGCCTGACCCTGATGGAGCGCTTCCTGGTGTGCGACGTTGTAGGTTCAGTGTGTAAGGAAGGGAGGTATCTACCACATAAATGTATCTACATGATGCACCTCGGCAGGCAGGCAGGGAAAAGCAGGCAGGGAAAAGCAGGCAGGGAAAAGCAGGCAGGGAAAAGCAGGCAGGTAGCCAAGTACTGATCTCGTGCCCCGGGCGCGGGAAAATAAGCGCGCATCTCTTTTGGCGGCAGCTCGAGGCGCGAGTTGGAAAGCTGGCAAAATAGGGTATGAGTCGCGGGGAGGAGAGAAGATGCGAAAAGGATGGTGCAGAGGCAAGGTCTCCCCTCGAAAAAGCGGACGAGCGACCTTTTTCTCCGCCGTCGACGCTCACGGCCGGGCAGGAAGAGGCACGCTTGGCGCTGCACGGAGTCTCGACGACGAATATATCTCGACAAGTATGACTGCATGGCACGCGCACGAATGCCGAGAGCTTCCCTCACCGCTTTTCGGAATTGCGTGCCGGAACAAAGGCGAGTGCAGGTGAAGAGGAATCACCCGCATGCGTCCGATGTGTCTGATTTGTCTGATGCGCGACGGGCGATGCGCGATGGCGTCTGGTGCGTCTGGTGCGTCTGGACTGTGGACGCAAGCCGACGGACGACGGACGGCCCTCCTCTCCGTCTCTATTCGACGGACCGACGAGTATCTGAGAGCGGGAGCGCTGGCGACCATGTCATGGAGACTGGAGGGTCCAGTCCAGACCAGAGACCAGACAGGCCGGGGGCGACAAGGCGTGCACTAGCAAAGCTGGGTACGATTGCCAGACCACGACACGGCGGCCACATGTAATCCATGTCCACATGTACTTGGGCGGGCTAGGCCCCACCGGTCCGGCGCAGCCAACATTGAAAACTCCAGTCAGGTGGGTGACGTGTGAGGTCCGGATGGGGCCCAGTCGCCTCCAGGAGGCCGAGGCTGGAATTCGCCAGCCCGGTCCGTCCCCATTCGCCTCTGCCCAGGCCCGAGCGCTGGGAACGGCACGACGCCGGTCTACCCGTCCGGCCGCGGCTGCATTCCCGCCTGCTAGGCACACCAGACCTGAACTCCTGAACTCTGCGCTCCGGTGGCAGGTCCACGGGGCCGTGGCTGGAGCCAGCGGGCTTGCCCTGTCCATTACAAGTTCTGTTGCCCGGGGAGCATAGGTGGCGTGAGTCCTATGCTCGGATAATAGTAAAACCGCGCCTGGCGAGGGCTATCTCCTAGCCTATAAAACGCGCACTTATTTTCCTTTATATATAAAACATAGCTTAGATAGAATAATCACTTAATTGCCTAATTATCTGCGCTATTATGTGTTATATATACTAGAGTTATAAGCCTAAGAGGAAGTTAAGACTAAACTCCCTATAACTTATACTACACCTATATATTTATATTATTAAATATATATATTTAAAGCTTTTATTATTATTAGATTTATATATTTAATACTTTTATCTTTTCTTTCTATTTTTTTTTTATAATAAACTTTAAGAATTTCTAAACCCTTAAGGTTACTATTATACTTAACTTAATTAAGTAGTAAACTAAATAGTTTATAGCTTTTAAAAATATAGTAAATAGTTAATAGATTTAAAAATTAATAAATTCTATGCTTTTAGGGTAGGCTTTTAACTATTTAAAGAAGCTAATAAGCCTTATACTTAAAGAGATTATAAACCTTTTAATAGAAAAGTTAACTAAAGACCTTCCTTTTATAGTTTAAGACTTTATTACATTTTATATACTTAAATTTAATTATAAGATACTAAAATATAAAGTGCTAGATAACTATAAACGCATAGTATATATATAGATTTCTAATTTAGTTAATTCTAGCATTTATTTAGTAGTAATTAAAGCTATTAAGGCTAAAACTAAAAAAGATAAGGTTTTTTTTTATAAACTTATTAAGTACCTTAAAGGGAGATTTTTGCTTAAAGAGATAATTATAAGGTTAAAGATTTCTATATACTATATAGCTTTACTTTAAGAAGCTAAATGCGCTAATATTAAACCTAATAACTAAATAGCTAACTAAAATAAGCTTTATTTAAAGGCCCTTTACTATAAGATTAATAAGGTTTAAGGACTTAATATAATCTATAATTTTATTTAGGTAGTTAGTATATACTTTAAGCCTATTTAGATAAGAATAAAGCTTATAAAGCTATTTAAGTATACTAATAACCTTCTAAAGACTATAATGCTATATAATATAGCTAATAAGTTTATAAAATATTATATAGCATTTTATATTTTTAATAGCTTAGCTAAAAGAGGCATTTATACTATACTTAGTAAACGCTTAAATAACCCTAAAGGGAGTAAAGGATTAAAGAAAGAAAAGAGCTATAAGTACCTTTATAAAAAACATTAGTATAAGTAGCAGCCTTAAGCCTATAGAAACCTTCTCTATATAGTAATTAGTAAGAATATCTTACTTAATAAAATTCCTTTAAAAAAAGTATATAAAAAGATAAAGTTTTACTATAAAAGCTTAGAATATAAGTAGCTATATACTTAAATAAAAAAAGAAGGATAAAAGGTAAAGGAGTAGCTAATAACTTCTAATAAAAATTTCCTTAATAGTATATTTACTATAATTTTAAACCTTAAGCTAATTTAAGTAAAGTAGCTACTAAAAGGAGTCTTTACTATACTAAGGAACTAAAGATATATACTCTCTTAAAGCATACTTTTTAATAATTATAGTATTATATATATAGTTAATAATATTAACCTTCTTAAGCCTAAAATGTTTAAAGTAACTAATAGAGACTATCTTAAAGCTAAAACAATCTCTTTTTAGATTATTAAAAGAGAAACTTATATACTTAGAAAGATTCTAAATAGTATAAAGGGTGCTTAAACTAAGGACCTAACCTTAAAGGATATAGCTATTATTAAAGGTTTTTATATTAATATTATATTAAAGAGTTAGCTTCTTAGAAAGGGCGTTTAGTATTATAGAGTAAATAGCTTACTATACTTTAGAACCTTTAAGAAAAGCGTAGTCCTTACTAAATTAGTCTAAAAGTATAATATTATTTTCCTTAAATATAAGCCTCTTTCCTCCTACTTAATAAAGCCTTTATAAGTAACTATTTTTATTATTCCCTTAGTAGTATATTTAATAATTTAATTAAAAAATATACACACTTAAAGCTTATAGCGCTAAAGACTTAGCAAAGACTTAAGCTTACTATATACTAATAAAGAAAGACTTTAGTATTTATAGTTTAGCTATTTTAGTAAGAATTTACTTAAAAAGCTTATAATAAATATAAGAGAAGTGTAAATTAAAGGAATAGCATAGGTTAAATATAAGACCTATACTCTTATATATATAAAGTAAGTTATCTTTTATAAGCTATTAAAGAGGCAGTCTTTAAGACCTTTTTAGTAAGTTTATTAGAATCTTTAAGATTATTTTAAGAGCTTTAATAGTATAAAGTAGCTGCTTATTTTTAAATATAAGTATAGTAAAATAATATAAGTATATATACTACCTAATAAATCCCTTAAAACTATTTTTAATATATTAGTTTACTTTAAATAATAAATATTATATTAATTTAGACTTTTAATTATAAAATTTAAGTAGAATAATAAGTATATAGTAATTTTAAAGTAGGGTAATATAGCTTTTAAAGCTTAAGCTTACTTTAAGGGTATAGAATTAGAATACTTACTGCTATATATATATAAATTAAATAGTAGTATAAAAAGAGTAAACTAAATAATTATAATAAAGTTTATTATAATACTTACTAGTATATAGCTTCTACTAAATCTATAGTTAAAGAGCATATAAGCTACTACTTTTCTATATAATATTAGTTTAATATAGTAATTATAGTAAAAGTCCCCTATTAAGGTCCTTAAGAGCTAGTTTTATAATAACACTTAGCTTCTAATAAGAGCGCTTATAGTAGACTTAAAGCTAGATTAGAGTGGTTTATATATATATAAATACTATATATATTTAATAATAAGAGACTATAAGGTAGATTATAATTAAAGGCATTTTAAGATAAGCCTTAAGGGATATATTAAGTATTTAGTTAGCTATATAGCTTTAAATATTTATTAGATATAGATCCCTTTACTAAGGAAGGTAATAATAATAAGGAATGTAACCTTTAATAAGTTAATATTCTATAATATATATATAGAAAGCGTAGAAGCGTAATTAATTTCTAAGTTAGAAGCGCTCTTTTAAGCGTTATAAATTAATATTAAACTTAATAAAAAGGTTAATTTACTTATATTATTAAGGAGATTACTATATATAGCACCTTTTTTCTTAGTAAGTTTAAACTTAGGGGTAGAGGCGCCCTTAAGCTTATAATAAAAAGGACCTACTTACTTTAATAAAGACTTAATAACTAATAAATCTTTTTAGCTACTAAAGTAAAGTATAGAACTTTAAACTCTTTAGGTAACCTTAAACTTAGTGCCTTTAAAAGCTAATTTAAGATTCTACTAAAATAATACTTATTTAAGCTTTAAGGATACTAACTTTAAGCTTAGTCCTATTAGTATATAAGACTTAGGTAATAATAATATACCTACTATAAAAGGTAGTAAAATAATATTAAGTAAGAAAAACGCACCTATTATAGAAGGCAGTGAAATAATATTAGGTAATAAATATGCACCTACTACTATAAAAAGCAAAATAACTACTCTTATATATAGTAATAATAACACTTAGTTAGAGTAGTTAGTATAAAAAAAGTCTACTTCTTTTATCTCTAAAGGATTAGCTATCCTTTTAGATAATATTTAAGAAGAAAAGTAGTAAGAAAAGAGCTCTTTAAGTATATAAACACTATATTAGAGCTTAAGGATTAAGAAAAGGTAAAAAGAAGGGTGTATATAAAATTAGGAAGTCCTATATAGGCACTACTTAAATTATTACTTAATTAATTATCTTTAAAATCTAAAGCCTTTGCTAAAGCTTAATTAGCTTAATTATAAAAACCTAAATATCTAAAGCACTAAGACTATGTTTACTATAATTAACGCTTATTATAACTATTTAAGCTAAGCTCTTCTTAAGGAAGATTTAAAAAATTAGCTAATCTATTAGTTTAAGTTAGTAAAGGCTCTAAGGAATTTCTATAAAGTTATAAGCTATTTAATAAAAGACTAATAGTTTAAAGCTATAAATAAAGAGATTATAAAGCTTAAAGAAAGAGGTATATAAAAGTAGATAAAGCAATTATAAGTAAGATTAAGGCTATTACCTTTAAAGTAGGTATTTATATATAAATTTAATAAAAAAAGTATGCTTTAATAATATAAAGTATAAATTTATATATATAGAGACCTATAAGAAAAGACTATAATTAAGTGTATATATATTATAACGCTTATAGTATATATATTCTATATACTTATAGCTTTAGTTATAAGATTTAACCTTAAAATAAAGCAGTATAATATAAAGAATACATTCTTATATATAAAGCGCAGAGTAAATATAATACTAGTAATATATAAGCTGCCTAATAAATTTAAAGTAATAGGTAAATATATAGAATTATTAAGAGCACTTTATAGACTTTAAGACTTACTATAGCTTTAATTTAAAGAATTAAGTAGCAAACTTAAGAGCTTAAGGCTTATCTTTAGTTCTAAAAAGCCTTATTTATTTTATTTAGAAGTGTGTAACTTATTTATAGTATTCTTTGTTAATAATATTATTATAGCCTTTTATAAAGAATAGTTAGGAAAGGCAGATAAATTAATAGAAGGATTAAAAGGAGCTTATAAATTAGAAAAGAAAGGTAAGGTGTGCTACTTTCTAGGTATTTAAGTAATTTATAACTAAAAAAATTAACGAATTTTTCTTAGCTATAAGGTATATATTAATAAGATTAGCAAAAAATTTAATTAAGTAGGAAAAGTAATGTTCCTTACTATACTAATATTAGTAATTAAGTATTATAAGCGTAATAGATAAGCTAAAAAATAAAAGATAAAGAGCTATTAAGAAAAAATAGGTTTAATCCTATATATAGCTATTATAATAAGGCTAAATATTACTTTTATAGCTTTAAAGCTATTATAATTCCTTATAAATCTAAGTAAAGAGCACTATAAGGTAGTAGACTAAGTAATTAGATATTTATATCTTATAAAGTCTCTTACTTTAAGCTTTAAAGGGCTAAGAGAAATACATATATTTTAAATTATAAGTGACGCTTTTTTTACTAATAATATTTATACTTAAAAGTTATTATAAGAATACTTAATTATACTCTTTAGCAGACTTATAATTTAAAAGGTAATATACTAGCAGACTATAATAATATTTATAACTAAAGCAGAGCTACTTACTTTATAATAAGTTATATAGGAAACTATAGGTTTATAGTGCCTTTTTAAAGATATTTAATTTAACGCTTATAAGGACTAAGTAATTTATTATAATAATTAGCAGACTATTTATTTTATACTTTTAAAGAGTAAGCAAATTAATACTTATTTATACTATATTAATATATATAATATATAGTTAAAGTAGAAATATAAGAGAGAAAGCTTTAAAGTTAAGTATCTTTTAATAATATAAATACTAGCTAATAGGTTTACTAAAGCCTTTAATTATTAGTAATTTAAATGCTTTAAAGTAATACTTAGTTTAGTAGATTTATATATTTACTTAGCAAATTCTATACGCTTAAATATAGCTACTTTACTTAAAAAAAGTATAGTAAAGAGGGGGTATTAAAATATATTACTTTATAACTATATAAGAGCCCTTCTCTTAGCTATAAAACGCTACTAAAGTAAATATAAATAGTAAAAATAAAAAAGTAAAATACTAAATACCTTAATACTAACTTATAAAAAAGAAAGTAAAGTAATATAAAAAGGAATGCTTAAAGGAGCTCTTTAATAGCCTTTTTAACCTATACTATTACTATAGTAAGGTAGGTTTTACCCTTTACTATTAAAAAGCTTTATATAGTATTCTTAGCTCTTAAGATAACTTTAATACCTTTATAAACTAAGTTTAGCTTAGTAAAAAGCTTAAGATATAGTCTTAGCGCTTATTAATACTAATTATATATTTAAAGGGTAGAAAGTGTTAAAAAAAGGTATAAAGTAGAGAATAAAAGGAATTTAAGCTTACTTTCTTATTATTAGTATTTAAAGCTAATAAAAGCTACTTAGTAAGGGGGACTAAGGTAGCGTATAAGTTATTATAATAGTAATTGCCTAACCTATAAAAAAAGTATTTATAAAAATAGCTAAAACCCTTATTCTTATAATAAATACTACTGCCTTTACTAGTAATAGTAGTATATATATAATCTATATAGAGAATATATTAATAAGCACTATACTTTATAGAGGTTTATAGCTATTTAAAAGGATTAAATAGATTTAAAAGATAAGAAGCTTAGCTATAACTTACTATTTACTTTTAGCCTTTTAAGCGCTTAAGACTTAGGGTTTTAAGGTATAAGTTTAAAAGATGCTTTCTTTTTTTTAAAGTATATAAAGTATTTATTAAAAGGGTGCTTTTCTTAAGCTGTTTAAAGCTTAGGTTAATCTTATTATTTAAAGGTAATAGAAGTAAGGGGAGTAACTTAAAGGCTTTAAGAGAGCTTTTTTTATTAACCTTATAAAAGCTTAGTAAAGGAAAGTTATTTCTTAAGAATAGTAAGTAGCCCTTTAAAAAGCTTTTAATACTTAATTAATAAGAGCTTTATATAAGGGGATTACTAACTAAGGGTATATAAGAATTAAAAGGGGTATAGGTATTAGCTAACCTTATAAAATTAAAACTAAGTGCTATAATAGTATAAAGAGTAAGCCTAATATAAGGTATAGGTATAGGAGTATATTAAAGCTTAGGTAGAAGTGTTTATTAGACTTTTGCCTTAGTTTAGTAGCTAAAATAAGTGTAAGGTATTATAGAATAATTTTTAGTTAAAATTTAGGATTAACTATAAAAGAGGTGCTTAAAGAGGTAAAAATAAAGAGAAAACGTGCTTAGTATAGTAGTTTATAAATATTTATATGCTAAGAATTATATATTTTCTTTAAACTTTACTTTTACTTTACTTTTATAATAAGGCCTTTACCTTAGTTATTTTATAATAGGAGCTTTACTTACTAATGTTTATAGCTTTTATTAAGGGATATATTGCTTAGGGAGTATAGGTAGTATAAGTTCTATACTTAAATAATAGTAAAACCACGCTTAGTAAGGGCTATCTCTTAGCCTATAAAACACGCACTTATTTTCCTTTATATATAAAACATAGCTTAGATAGAATAATCACTCGATTGCCTGATTATCTGCGCCACCGCGCGTTGCACGCGCTAGAAGTTCCAATATCCTGCCGCCGGGGCCGTGTACTGTACTTGCCTTGGCATGTGCATCGTACGTGTGCTTGGTCAGCTCTTCTGCGGCATGCAGAGTAGAAGCGTGACCGACGGCGGCGACGGCGAGCGCGAGTGCGAGCGCGAGTGCTACTCTGTGCGCCAGAAATCACAAACTGTCTGGCATGAGGAGCTTGCTTGAAGCGTCTTCCCCTGCGCTGATGCACAAGCCCGGAACCGTCTACGCTTGCAGCCTCTCCCATCCACATGATGCGCCTCGCTGCCCATCTCACGAATTGCCGTGCTGCATTGCGCAAGTCTGGAGCCTCTGCCGGCGAACCGGTAGGCGAGAGATGTGAATTGAGCACCCCGAAAGACTAAAGACGGGGGGTAACATGAGGCGGCAAAAAGAAAGGGAGGGGAAAAAAAAAAAAAAGAGAGA
>SRPV01000835.1:0-13389 GCA_018360135.1 Claviceps sorghi | reverse complement strand
CCATGCATGCGTAATTTCCGAAGCGACGCTTGATTGGCCCAATCACCCCTGTAAAGTCACGGTTTTGTAATCATTCAAGGGTTGTACTGTATGTACGTCTGTCTGCATGTCCCATGTGCATGGCGCGCCTTGCGCCGTCGAACCACAAGGCACATCCGCAGCACCCGGGAGACCAGGTCCTCTCGGCCAGCTCCGCCAGCTCTGCCAAACAGACAGGCTGGGCAGACGAGAAAAACATGGACCTGGGCCCCCCCCCGGGAGACGTCAGGTCGGCCGAGTGGCGCCCGTCGTTTGCGGCGTTGGCGTCGGAATGGAATGCCATGGGATGGAACGCCAGGTAGCCACCTCGTCTGCGACACGTCGTCCATCGAGTTTTGCGGCCACCGGGGCGTGTGGGACTCCTTCTCCCCGAATGTCCGATTGAAATGCAGACCGGCAGAGCAAATCAACGACTTGGCCCCGTAGATGCCTTCTCGCCTCCCGGGCCCGGTTCCGGTTCCGGCTTCGTCTGCTCGCACCCCCAACCCTGCCGACCCCAACCTGCCGGACCCCCACCGGGTTGGAGGCGCAAACCTAGACATGCTGCCGTTCGCCTTGACCCTCACCTCTAGCACCTCTAGCCTTGTCGAGTTGTCATCATGTCGGTACAGCCCTCTGCCGTCCCCGAGTTGCTGCAACGTCGCTCCGAGTGTGCGCTGCGTGTCCGCTTTTTTTTTCCCCGTCAGCATGTGGCAAGCCGCCGCGTCGAGCTGATGTCTGTTTCTCCATTCTCCTCTGTAGCGTCGTATGTAGGAAGCACGGCTCGGCTCGGCTGTTGCTGCGACATGCAGATGCGATCCAAAGAAAAGGCCCATGTTCCTGTTCCCTAAGGAAACGACCATCTCGCTTCCCATCCGCTCACCAACTCCTCACCGCCTGCCACTTTGGCTATATTGCCGTTGCTATTGGCCACGACGTCGACAAGGGGAAGGGGGGGGGAAAGACGTACATACATAGTCGCACCAATCTTCCCAACGCCCCGTCTGAAATGTCATCACGCCATGTCCACACGACGTAACCCCAGCGCCGTAACAAACCGCAGTGCGGCCCAATAAAGTCCCCAAACAGGACTTGACCCTTGGAGATGCCATTTCTCCGTCCAGAATTCAATGTCATACCATTGACCCTTTAGCACAGAAAAGCCTACATAAATAAAACAGCATAGTCTACGGCAAAATCACCCAACTTACCCGATTGACACCCGACTACAAAAGACGAGTATACCTCTACGCCGGGATCCGTCAGAAACATACTTTTTTCAAGACGGGCTCCTCGTGTCTTGGGCTCACGTTGCTTCATCTTTTTTCTTTTTCTTTCTTTCTTTCTTTTTTTTTTTTAGCTCTCTAGTCTTCGTCTTTTATGTCTTTCTTCTTCTCATCTTTGCTTTTCTCTTATAATTTATATCCATAATATTGTTCTATCTTGCCCTTTTTAATATTTTCCCTTTCCCTTTTTGACATTGTTCTTCTTTCCGTCGCTCTTCATGTGCGTGTGTACTTGCCGAGCCACTTGACAGTCCACGTACCACTGCCTCACAAGCATCAGAGGCATCATTCAAGACTGCCCTCTCCTTGATTCATGCACGTCACTTGTCAATTCAAGTGCTGGATGGTGTGTGGTTCTCCCGACCACATACTTCTGCGCAGCAGCAGACTAAAAGATGGAAATCGTGGGAAACGTGACATCAATTTCCCTCCAGCCAAAAGGGCGTACCCTCATCGAGCCCAACGCGGCCACATCCCACACCTCAGTCTGACTCCAACATCACTGGAGAATCTCGAGAATCTCTGCCTCCCCAAAGACCAGAAAAAAGAAGAAAAAAACCGCTATCAAGAAAAAAACATGCAGCTGACGTCAACTCGTTTCTGCCCTGTGTCTGTTTCACATTTCCCTTCAACCACGAACCCCAGGCCTTCTCAGTTCCACGGCCACCCACTTAAGCCCACCAGTCGCCTTGGTCGCGCATGGCGTCGGCCACCTTGACAAAGCCAGCAATATTGCTGCCCGCCACCAAGCTGGGCAGCTCGCCTTCCTCGGCCTCAACATACTTCTTGGCCGTCTCAAGACCAATGGTGAAGGCGTTTCTCATGATGTCTTTGAGCTTTTCGTCGACTTCTTCGGATGTCCAGTTCAGGCGCTGTGGTCCAAGTGTGCACGGCGTTTAGCTTTGGTTAGCTCGAGAACAAGGGGAAATCAGGATTGAAAACCAAGACTGAAGAGCAAGGAGAGACTTTTGGTAGCCTCACATACCTGGCTGTTCTGAGCCATCTCCAGTCCGGAGACAGCCACGCCACCGCAGTTGGCCGCTTTTCCAGGAGCATACCAGATGGCTTCGCCGCCTTTCTTCTTGCGCTGGGCCTCGAACACATCAATCGCATCTTGCGTGCAGCCCATGTTGGAACCCTCAGCAACGACCAAGACCCCTGCCGAAACCAATGCCTCGGCCTCCTCCTTGTTCACCTCGTTTTGAGTTGCACACGGCAGGGCGACATGGACCTGGCCGACGTGCACCCAAGGACGAGCGCCCTCGATGTACTTGTAGCGACCAGCGTGGTCAAAGTCGCTCAACGGGCGACGCTGCACCTTGAGCTGGGCAATTTTCTCAATGTGTTGGACGGTAAACGCGTCCGGCCCGGCAGCCACAAGAGCGCCCTTGGAGTCGGACAGCGACACGACTGTCGCCCCGAGCTCGATACACTTGAGCGCGGCGTACTGCGCAACGTTGCCGGATCCTGAGATGGCTACCTTCTTGCCGGCGAAACTGCCACGACCGGCATATTCCAGCATGTGCTGGACGTAGTAGATGACGCCGTATCCCGTGGCCTCTGTCTCGCAATCGCGTCAGAGTTCCATCTTGTCTGCCTTGTGCGTCAAGTTGCGCTATGGCTTCAGGGAAAAAAAAGGAAAAAGAAAAGAAAAGGCATACCAGTTCGAATCAAGCTCCCACCCCAGCTCAGTCCCTTCCCGGTCAAAACACCTTCCCATCGATTTCGCGCTAGTCGATATGCGCCATACATGAAGCCGATTTCCCGACCAGACACGCCGATATCACCAGCGGGAACATCAGTATCCGCGCCTATGTGCTTGGACAGCTCACGCATGAAGGCCTGACAGAAGCGGCGAATTTCGCCGTCACTCTTGCCCTTGGGATCAAAATCGGCGCCGCCTTTGCCACCACCCATGTTGACTTTTGGAGAGAGTTTTTGTCAGCTTCAAACCATATGTTATGTGAGAATCATGTGAGGAATCATGTGAGGAGTAATGTATCAAGAAGAATTCAAGGAAACGGGGGAAATTGATTAGGGGACATACGACCGGTCAGGGCGTTCTTGAAGATTTGCTCAAAACCGAGAAATTTGAGGCTACAACAGTACGTTTAGTTTAGTTTCGTCTTCCTGGGGCCAGAATTGAAGAGCAGAAAAGAGTAATAAGGCGTACATGGACAAGTTGACGCTGGGATGAAATCGCAAGCCGCCTTTGTAGGGGCCCAGGGCAGAGTTAAACTGCACTCTGTAGCCACGATTTACCTGCAGGTTGCCCTTGTCATCTTCCCAGACGACACGGAACTGTATGACGCGTTCGGGGATGGACGAGACGTGTAGTGCTTTGCGGTACTCGGGGTGGTCGCGGAACAGGGTGCTGTCCTCGAGAGTGCTGACGAGCTCTGGGGCTGACAGTTAGTCTGGGGATGTCGTTATTGCAGAGGCATTCGTGGCCCCGGATTTTTTTGTCCCTGTTTTTAAATCCTTTTTTTGTCCTTTCTTTTTTTCTCCTCCTTCTCTCCTTTTTTTGTTTCCGTTTCTTTGTTCCGTTTCTTCATTTTTTCATACAAGAGAGGAGTCACTCGGGGATAACCATACCCTTGTACGCCTGCTCAAACTCAGGCTCCGGTGCAAGATGAGACGAGCCGCCACCAAGCACAGTGGCGTCATCCCCCGGGCCATTCAAATGAGGCATTGGAGCAAAGTGCAGACGCGCAAACAGTATATATCGAATCAAGTAGCAGATTATGTCCAAGACGGGCCACTATCCGGATCGTAGAGGCCAAAACAGAAAAAAAAAAAAAAAAAAAAAAAAGGTTCACAACAAGGCCACAAATGGGGAAAAGGAGGAACAGGGTAGCAGGAAGAAATAGAAAGAGCAGTCAGGGCGCGCCTTCCGATGCTGGGCTGTGCATGCCCCCGGGAGTTGCGTCTTGAGACACCCTCCAAGCTTATATGGACGTTCGGCGTCCATGGAGCAGGGTGCCGCGCCAGTTGATGGCATCAGCAGGGCGACTTGTGTACCGTGGCCGTAACAGGCCGCAGCCATGGCAATGGCTACATGCCCACGCAGGTGTTTGCATGCTGCAGGTTATCTATCATGTTGATTGGCCCGGTGCACACTGCACTGCCCTGTCGGTGAATCGGCGCCGTGCTACGAGTCGGTCCCTGCTAGCCCATCCCGCGGCTCAGAGCCGGACTGGATCAAACCAGCCACTCTCGTTTCCTTTATCCCACGCAACGCATCGTAACGCTTCAGCGGCCGATCAATGGAGTCAATGTTCCCTCGATCGGGGTAGGTTGCACGGCCCAGGGTCCGGAGGGAGGTGACAGATACCTAGCCGCCCCCGTGTCCCGGTGGATGCCCCTAAGCAACCAGTTGACCGTGCTTCCCTAAGTAAGTACCTACTTATCTACTACCTAATACCCAGGTACCTAGGTAGGTAGGTAAGTAGGTAGGCACTTCAAGTACCCAGGTAAGTAGTACCTGGAATGCAAGGTACACGTACCATCTGCAGCTGCTTCTTATCAGCCCAGTCATGGCCGACAAGAAACCAACACCAGACACGCCCCATCCACGCCCAGCCAACACCAAGAGCCCAAACCCGACACCCCGGAAACATCTGGTCCGCCAAAAGGCGCCACAAGGCACAGCTCATGTGAAATATCATTGTCAACATGCTGCTCATCCGCATCCGCCCTCAACAGCAGTTCGTCCATCGGCGCAGCAAAGCGCCCTGCCCTAATGTCCCAAAACACAGATAAATCGTCGCCGTGGCAAAGGCAGATCGCCACCCCCACAACAACCAACTCCCCTAAACGGGATGAGCCCAACCAACAACGACGCACCGGCCCTGCCAGTCGGACCAAGTGTTGATTTGTCTCCAAAGGAAAACCCCCGGTCCGAGGGGATCCCGGGCATCGGAGACGTCAGCCCAGCTTCGAGGCGTCCAGCGCAGAGAACCGGCGCGGCCTGAAACGGTATTTTATCGTCGTATGCGACGCAGATGCACCTGAGTGAATGGAGGACATTGTTTGGCGGGCACTGCGGACTCGGTTCCAGAAGGTTTATTGGTATTGGTTGGTATTATTATTCGTTGTCATCGTCGTCTTCTTCTTCTTCTTATTTGTCCCCAAAGAGGCAGCCGGGAAACGGGCACTGTGATCCGGCATGGGCAAGGACATGGCACTGCTTTGCATGTGAATGCTCTTGACGCGACATCCGTTCACTTCCTACAAACGTGCATACAGCTGTCTACTCATCCTGTCCAGATACTTTTCTGTCACACACAAATCATGCACTGTCGCCAAAACATGTGCAAAGATGCCTTTTTCATCGACGGGTTCGACTTCTCGTTGCGCCTCAAACGCCTATCCCAATCATTAAATATGCTTCCCTAGACAGAGAGAGGGGAAAAAAAAAACGGAGACATGCCGCATCAAACCTTCTCACCACATGGCCGCCGGATCCATGTCGAACCTCGTCAGGTCCTTGCCGGCGTCTTCCAAATCCTTCTTCGCCTTCATCCGCATGTAAAAGATGGGGCAGTCTTTACTGCTGCAAATCACTTCGCAGTGCATGCTGCCTTGACAACGCTGGCACTGCGTCCAAAGCCGCCCAAACCGGATTTCCAGATCAGACACCTTGTCCAGGCTTCTCTTGTACAGCTCTCCTACGCGCGGAGCGCAGTCTGAACACACGGCGCCGCTGCTCTCGTGCTTGCCCGTCAGTGGCTTCTTGCAGCCCATGCAGGTCTGCGTCTTCTTGGCAAACTTCATCAGTCCGCCCACGGATGGCGCGGCCACCGATATCGTGCGTGTGTGGTCGCCCGTCAGGAGCGTCTTTGCTTTGGTCTCTCCCAGAATCGGCTCAAAGATACGTCCCAGTGGCTTGGCCAGCTGGTTATCCAGGTAGTACTTGGTATCAATGGGAACGTTGTGCTCCAGCACATAGAGAGGATCTTCCGACTTTTCAAAGTTCTTCGCACCTGCCGCCCCACGCACCATGACGTATGCGACACGATCGCCCAGAGCAGGCGCCGAGCCAGCGTCACGCTTCTTCATCCGGTGCGCCAGCTCAACGTGCGCTTGCTTTGCCGAATAGTCGTCTTTGGTCAAGGCTTTTGTGATGACGAGCTTCGACATGTCCACCTTGTTCTGCAACAAGCTGGCAATCGTTTCCTTGACGTATCTGCGTGCTGCGTCAGCAGTAGAAGAGGTAGAGTAAGGTAGTGTAGTTCATGAATTGCTCTTCGGCTTCCCTTCTCTCCCGACGCGAGGGTAATGGGGCACTTACTCTTGGGCGCCGTCGACATCCCGGTCGATCAAAATCATTCGTAAAACCTTCTCAATAACAGTCTGCACCAAGAGACAGTTGTCTCGTCGCACCGTCTCGATCCCCTTGGTGTCCATCTTGTCATACTTGTCCGTCTTGGTCCAGTATAAGCCGGCATAGCGCTTCTTGTTGATGAGCAGATAGGGAAAGTAGACCTTCTCAAACTCGAGCTTGATGGGCTTGATAAACTTGTCCGACACGTAGTGTGATGCCTCCTCGCCCAGCCTCATCGCTTCTGCCAGATCCTTGGTCCCGAACTTGACCATGACGGAATCAGTATCTCCATAGATTACTTGCGCGTCGTGCGAGTAACCATTGGCAATGTTGTACTTCTTCTCCACTTCGTCCTTGGTTTTCTCAATCATCTGCCGCCCAAAGCTGGTGGTGCTGCTGGCAATCGCCAAGCACGGTAGCTTGCCCGTTGTGGCACCCGTCAGACCATAGACGGAGTTGGCACTAATCTTCAAGGCAAGTTGACGACCATTCAGCACAGCCTTCTTGAAGGGATCCGTCTCCTGTGCTAGCTCACGTTTGGCCTGCTTTCGAGCAGTCAACAACTCCTCCAGAATTTGCGCCAAAAGACCCTTTCTTTGCTTTGTCGTGACAAACATGTCGCCGTTCGGCGTGACAATGTAATCTTCGTCTTTGACCAGGCCTAGCTTATCCGCCAGCTTCTTATCTGGCAACAGCGTCGTGTAACACAGGTTGTGCGCTTGGATAATACTCGGATACAGAGATGCAAAATCGAGCGTGGCAATAGGCACATCGTAATAACCACGGACCGGTTCAATAACGGTCGCACCTTCGTACTGCTCGTCTGATGCGTCGGATCGTATATTTGGAATCACCAGTTTCTGTTCGAGCGCCTTTCGAAACAGCTGGCTGATGAATTTGATCTGCTGTCCGCGAGACAGCAGGAAATTGAACGGGACGCCCGTGACCCTTGCCATTTCCGTGTAATTCTCTAGACACGACAACTTGTCCATCAATCGTTGTGGTAGGTACGCGTCTTTGAGGCAGTATAGAGCAAGACGTCGGCGAGACTCTGGCGTTCCGTTGAAGAGTTCAGTAATCATGGTATGGTGCACATCCTCCTTCTGTTCGCCTAAAAAGTGTGCGCACACCGAATTGAGCGTGTAGCTGCGCAGATGATGGTCTCTCTGTATCAATTGCAGCAAATCCAGCTGGAGCCGCCCGTTTGTGTTGGTGGCCTTTGTGTCTCTGTTACCAATCTGCTTGCTAGAGAAGTTCGTTTCTTTGACTCTAGACTGGACGCTTGGCAGTCGTGTCCAATGATCAAAATTGGCAACTTTTAGATGTTTTGCTCGATCTAGCAGGTAAGGGAAGTCAAAGTTGGCAATGTTGTATCCGATGATGATGTCCGGGTCAACCTTGATCAAGAATCGTTGCCATTCGCTCAACATTTTGTCTTCCTTGTCATACTCCAAAATTTGAGTCGCCACGATTGAGCTCGTCGTGTCGAGGCAGAAGACGTTGCGGACGAATGGCTTTTTTTCTCCATATTTGGTCACGACATTGGCAATTTGGATGACGGGGTCCTGGTTAGCCTCGGGGAAAATGCCCTTTCGGCCCGCGCACTCAATGTCAAAAGACAGAATTCGCAAGGGAGCCATCTTGGCCCATTCTCCTTCGGGTTTGTGGGCGATCAAGTCCAGATAAGGAACTTCAGCCTCAATCTGACAATTTGACTGTCTTTCCGATGCAGCAATAAGTTTGTAGGTATTTGCCGGTGCCTCAACCCATGCCATGCCTTGAACCTATCGTAGCAAAGTAAGCCAAACGTGTTCAAGCCATATGCTGTCACAAACGTGTTGACGTGTTGTACAATTTTATCAATTGACACACACAAACACACGCACACACCTTGCAATCCACCATGAACCTCAGAACATATTGGATGTTGTCATAAGTCTTGATGCCATCCGAGGCACCTTTCCACATGCCTTTCCAGTTGGCATTCCCGCTCTCGATGGTCGATCGCACTCTGTTGATGAATTTGGGGTCGTTTACGGTAATTTTGAGGTACGGGTTCTGCTTATTCCCGCTGAAGCCATAGATATCGACTCGATAAGCAACGGCGATGGAATAAATGGCGGGCTGGCTCTGGGCAATCTGTGACTCGAGAAATGCCTTGTAGGCATTGACGTCTTGGGGTTGAAACATGGGCGGAGCCTGGACGTAGAGGTAATGTTTGAAGTTGGTCACATGAAGCATGACCGAATAGCCTTCATGTGTGACGCCAAATAATTTGACGGTGGCCTTTCCACCATGCAAGGTACCTTCTTCCGCTTCAATCGATTGAAAGCATAAACTGTCCCGGGACGGCACAAAATCCTGAACGGGAGGGCGCTCCCAGGCTTGGTCCTTTTCGGCATTATTGCGCTTCAGATCTGAAATGTCTTGACTCAGCTTCTCGAGGACTTCGGTCTCGAAGGCACTCTTGGGCTGACTGGACCCGAGTTTCGACTTCGGATCTCGTTGCGAGCCAGAGAACCGGGGTGGTGGGGACGACGAGAATATATCCGTCTTTCGCTTCTTGATGGAGTCTGGCGTGGAGGATGCTTTGCTCGTTATGTTCTGGCGAGCGCCAGCCTCGCCGAGCACCCTCTTTTGAGGGAGGACCGAGGCCATGGTGTAGGACGGTGATATGCAGAGTCGAGTCCTGACTGCTCAAGCCAAGCCGGATTCTCAACGAGATGCACAGACGAGTCTGTGATGGTGATCAGCTGCGGTTCCGATCAGCAAGGGAGCCCCAGACAGCATTTGGAGTTTAACATCGGTGACGGATTGGAAAAGTGTTGGATGAGTGTTGGACAAGTCGGGAGAATTCGAGATGGCAGCGGCGACCTTGTCGATTGTACCTGGTGCTGACTGTGCTGTGTCCGGGAAGGTTCACACGACGCGACGACGCGCCGTGGGCGAGCGTGACGTGCCGGATCCACGCGGTACTTTAATGGGCTTGAGGCTTGTGGCCCGTGGCTTGTGGCTTGTGGCTTGTGCCCTTGGTTAGGACTGGCACGAGAAGCATCACGTGACAGGGCTCGGGTAGTTTAAGTACAATCTACCCCCTGAATTATTTTACAGAGTAATAAGCCCTACCTTAGCTAGCTACTAAGTCCCCTTTTAGTAGCTAGCTAAGGTAAGTTATATATATAAAGGGCTTATAGCTATTAAGGTAGTATATAAGAGATATTTAGAGTATTAACTAAGGCTTATAGCTATATTTTTTTATATTAAAATTCTACCTAGCTTAATATTCTTTTTAGCTAAGGACTATATTATTTTAATTACCTAATTAGCTAAACCCCCTCTGCAATATTAATATGTAAAATAATTTAAGGGGTAGTGTTACGTGCGGGATACTGCACGTAAGTTGTTGGCATACGCAGCTTGTGCGATGCGTCATAAAAGGTCATAAAAGATAACACACGTAAAGTCACAGTTAGGTGCTCAGTTGTATGTGTTAAGATCGTTGGATTCCTTAGACTCCGTGGCGGAGTCCGCCTTATATTGGCGGACTTCCTACCATGTAACAGGTAGACTATATATATGTATATACAGTCCACCCCTTAAATTATTTTATATATTAATATTATAAGGGGGGTTTAGCTAATTAGGTAATTAGAATAATATAGTCCTTAGCTAAAAAGAATATTAAGCTAAGTAGAATTTTAATATAAAAAAATATAGCTATTAACCTTAATTAATACTTTAAATATCCCTTATATACTACCTTAATAGCTATAAGCCTTTTATATATATAACTTACCTTAGCTAGCTGCTAAAAGGGGACTTAGCAGCTGGCTAAGGTAGGGCTTATTACTCTGTAAAATAATTCAGGGGGTAGATTGTATGTATGTACATGCTAGTGCGATGAACGGTGGAAGGAACCCGATATTCTTCGATGAACCCCACTTGCAGTTGCATCCGCATCAGGCGGTCCCCGACAGTCCAACAAGGGTCGACTTTCTACTATAAACGAACGAAGCCGTTGATTGATGGCTTTGTGCGTTGATGAGCCCATTGCAGATGAAGCCGAGATTCTAGATTCTGGCCCTTTCCGGGTTCTGGACGTCGATGCCCGATGGTTGTCGAGCCGCTCTAGCACTACTTGACCGCCTGCCGGTGCCTCGCTCCAGTTGCCCACCGCCAAGTGGGTGGGCATCAGGCTTTCCGACGCTGGCGTATCGACGTCAACAGCCAGCACAGACATTCGGAATTCTCCATCTGGCAATTGATGCCCTGCTGCAGTTGTGGCGGGAAAGCAGTGCCGGGCACAGGAGAAGAAGGAAAAAGAAAGTGAAGAAAAAGAAAAGACGCAGCAGGGGAGCACAATATCTGTCGGAGTAGCTCCGACCAATGGTGACCCACATCCACCCCCATCCACCCACATCCATCCACAATGGATGACATCCATCCACGTCCATCCACGTCCACCCCTGTCGTCGCCCACATGGGACAAAGCCTCTGCCTCGTCATTATGCCCGATAGATTTCGCACCGCGGCCACGTTCCAACACGATCGACCATGCTCAACTAGGGTCTGGACGCGGGTGTCTGCATGTTCCAGATGGCCCTCTGCCCCCCTGGCCCGCCTCGATATTCCCCTCGAAAAAATAAAAGGAAAAAGGAAAAAAATCGAAATCGACGGCTGTGTGGAGCGACAAGTCACAAACTGGCTGGCATCGCCCCATGTCGGCTCGGCAGGAGGATGCAAGAACGAACCAACGCTCCCGCGATTCTTCGCAAACTTTATTGCTGCTGTTCCATGCACGGTCATCTGTCACTGCTGCTTGCCATGGCCGTTGCCATTATAACCACAATGGCCCTATGCAGGTGTCTCAAAACGTGGCTCGCCGACATCTCTCAGGAGTCAGCACTATATTGCCGTGCCTCTTTCCGTCTTCCATCCGCCCTTGGAGGAATGGATGCTCGTTCGAGCGAGTAGTGCCCGTTCTTCACCATTGTTCTTCCGGCGCCTCCCAGAGAGGTACTGAATCTCGTCGATCATGCCTGCAGAAAGGCACGTTGACGGCCAGCAACAAAGCCGCCTGGTGCAGCTTCCTGCTGAACTTCGACGGCAAATCTACTCGTACATTGTTCCGCCAGAAGCACATCTATACCGAGACGACGCCACCATCCGCGCCGCCACCTGCATCACGCCCACGCCGACCAATGACTATTACTGCTTCGACCGTCGCTCACATGGCGATCCATCCGCCGCCGTGTGGGCTCGTCGCCTGACGTCCTCCTGGGGCGGGCACTGGAGATGCGAAGAAGTCGCCAAGCGCTTGCCTGTCGATACGCCCGACGGCCAGACGCAGCACGACTCGGCGATGGCTTTGATGGCTTCGTGTCGAACAATGTAAGGACTATGCTTTTCTTGTGCGTGCGTGCGTGCGTGCGTGTTTACTGTCAAATCCACGGTTTACTAATATTGTACCGGACAGATACGAAGACGTTTCATGCCTCTTCGCCAATAAATGTGTCATACACATCAACGACCTTGCCACTCTTCATCTGCTCTTCGACAAGATCTATGGCTCTTACTCTTCGAGCAGTCCCGACCACATCCTGACGCGAGCTTTTTTCCATGCTCGACGTCTCAACATCTCCTTGCGGCTCCCCCCGGAATGGTTCAAAGCCGTTGGCTCGAATCACCCGCCGCCATCGCCATCCCCATCGCCATCCCCATCACCATCACCGTCGCCATCGCCATCGCCAGCGTCATCATCATCACCATCATTGGTGGGCACTTCCTCCCTATCCGCCGCCTGGATTCGCCTCTGGCGCAACATGATCACTCTACCACGCCTCGATCGCCTCGACATCACCCTTGATCACGACTCGGAATCATCTTGGTCCGGCGTCAACGAGCACGTTATTCTCGCGCCCTTGCATGTCCTTGCCTGTCATTCCCATATCAAAACCACCCTTTACATGCCAAAAGTCGCCTCCAGAAAAGACACTGGCACCTCGCATGGACTTGCGACGAAGCGCTTCACTAGACAGCGTTACTTTGCAGAATACCGAAAGGACGGGAGCATCGGCTTGGTTTACGAAGAGGACGCCTTCAAGTTGCTGCACAGGCCAGGTCCGAATGCCGCCGAGATGTTGAGATCGGCCGAACTGACGATGCATATTTGGTACCAGGGTGTTGATATGGATTATGTTGGCATGGACGACTTGTCGGACGCCCACGACGACAAGACCCCTGACGCGTTGTAGCTTGTGTAATAAACATGACGACATATGACGACCGACATGACGGAGTTTTTTTCTTGCATTTTTCATCATCATCATACCGTCCAAGCGTTGCATATTCAATGATTGGCCATGACTTTTGTACTCTTTTTAATAGATTATTGAATAATTGATTCCCTCACCAGGGCTCGCCACAAAACTGCCGAGTCAATCTCCAGTCCAAGACCGTAATCTATGAGACTCGACAAAACTGCCGGAAAGGCGTGTAACTCGTCTTTGAAGAGCACTCTTCATAAATAAAATAGCCTGTAGACGTGCTATAGACAATGGGATGAGTCAGAACGCTAAATGGATGATCATGAATCGGTACTGGCTGTTTTCACGTCAGCCGTCTTGGCAGTCAGTGGAGGCTTTTTATTTGTTTTGTGCACGGAAGCTACGGGTGTCGGGTGATGGGTATCTTTGTCGGGAGTGATATTTAGGTCTATGGGTGTCGCGCGAAATAAATACATAGATTTCTTTTTATTTT
>SRPV01000834.1:0-13422 GCA_018360135.1 Claviceps sorghi | reverse complement strand
CCCCCCCCCCCCCCCCCCCCCCAAAAAAAAAAAAAAAAATATGCATGAATCGCTACCCACCCGGGCATGCGCCGTACGCAGTCCGACGTCCACGTCAGCACGCAACTGCACATGAGCGTGGCAGTGCGTGACTGCATGTGCCTGGGCAACCGCTGCCGTTGGTGGCTTTCGCTCGAGGGTAGGCCCAAGCCGCGAGACGATGGAGTCGGGTCGTGGTGAGACAATCCACGGGCCGCGAGGTTGGGAGGGCCACGGATGGGCCATGATTCGTGTTCGCTCGTGAAAGGCGCACGGCACCACACTGGTTTCGCGCGGGAAGACTTGGCGTGTTTCTCGTTTCTCGTCCGTGTGTCGTTCTTGTTTCTCGTTCCTCGTTCCTCGTTCCTGCGGCTCTGTCCTTGTCTTGTCTGTCGTGGCTTTGACATGTCTGAAACCAGGGGCGTTGTGGCGTGTGTGTGTGGCGCTCGTCTATGATTGGTGGAGTGGAGATGGCGACCCATAACAACTAGGACGTTGTCCGCTCCCTCCTCCCCGGCCGGTCCAATGGTGGATTCTGTTTCTGGTCAAACCCGAGGAGGGACGGAAAGGGCCAAAAAAAAAAAAAAAATTAACCCCACCTTCCTTCTCCTGACTATGGACCCCTCCTTCTTGCACCGCAGCTTTCCAATCGCCCATCGTGACATTTCCCCCTTGCCAACCCAGCCCAAACCGCCTGGCTCGCCTGGCACGCCGATTGGTCCATTCTCGACTTGACCGCTCATCTTTTTGCCGCCCACTATCCAAACCACAGTTCAGTTTCCATCCTCCTTACCACTTGCTTCACTCTGGCTGTTTCAAGAACCCCCCCCGTGTGCTTTTCAAAATTGGGACTTCCCTCGGCCTCAAGCCCCTCCTCCCCTTTCACCGCTCATCCGCTTTCGTCTTCGGCGAATATCTCTTACAAAGCTTTCGACGCGATGGCGCAGACGACGACCCTTGAGGCCTTTGAGTCGGTGTTTCCTAAGCTTGAGGAGGCGATTCTGGATCATGCCAGGTCGTACAAGCTTCCTCAGGTGGAGCTTGACTGGTTGAAGGCTGTGAGTAGCAGTGCCTCCTTTTCTTTTGGTGTTTTTTTTTTTTTTTGGTCTTCTTAGAGGGGAGGCAAGGACAATGAGGATGACGTGGTCCTCGGTACCACCTAGCTTCAAGGCTAGGATACTGGAGATCAAACGCTTTTTTTAAAAAAAAAATTTAAAAATGAATAATAGTGAAAAAAATTAAAATTAATAACGAGCTTGAATCAAACAGAACCTGCGAACAAACACTCTCGGTGGAAAATGCAACCGCGGCATGTCCGTTCCGGATTCGGTCTCTCTCCTTCTCGGCCGACCTCTCGACGAGCAAGAATATTTCCACGCCGCGACGCTGGGCTGGATGACGGAGCTCCTGCAGGCCTTCTTCCTCGTCAGCGATGACATCATGGACAGCAGCATCACGCGACGCGGCAAGCCGTGCTGGTACCGCCATGAGGGCGTGGGCACCATTGCCATCAACGACGCCTTTATCCTCGAGTCGGGCATCTACGTGCTGCTCAAGAAGTACTTCCGCTCGCACCCGGCCTATGTCGACATGCTGGAGCTCTTCCACGAAACGTCGTTCCAGACGGAGATGGGCCAGCTGTGCGACCTGCTCACGGCACCGGTGGACAAGGTCGCGCTCGACAACTTCTCCATGACAAAGTACCGCTTCATCGTCATCTACAAGACGGCCTACTACTCGTTTTACCTGCCGGTTGCCCTGGCCCTGCACCAGCTCAACCTGGCCACACCCAAGAACCTCAAGCTCGCCGAGGACATCCTCATCCCGCTGGGCGAGTATTTCCAGATCCAGGACGACTACCTCGACAACTTTGGCCTGCCGAGCCACATTGGCAAGATTGGCACCGACATCAAGGACAACAAGTGCTCGTGGCTGGTCAACCAGGCCCTCGAGATGGCCACGCCTGAGCAGCGCAAGATCCTCGAGGACAACTACGGCCAGAAGAGCGACGAGAAGGAGGCCGTCGTCAAGAAGCTCTACGAGGACTTGCGGCTCAAGGAGCGGTACGAGGCGTTTGAGGAGAAGCGCGGCGCCGAGATCCGCGCCATGATTGACGGCATTGACGAGAGCGAGGGCCTGAAGAAGGGTGTCTTTTTGGCCTTTTTCAACAAGATTTACAAGAGAAGCAAGTAATGGCAATGAACGTGGCGGAAAGGGGACAGTCAATGTAGGCAAAGTCATGTGGCGAAAGAAAAAGGGCAAGTAATGTGCCGGCAAGGGGAAAGGCATCTCGTGCCAGCAGTCTCATTAGATTTTTCTTTTCTTTTCTTTTCTTTTTCTTTTCCCCAAGCATATAAACCAGCTGTTATCGCCATGCATGGGGTTCTGTTCAGTTGGTGCTGTCGCACCGACTACTCTGCAGGGTAATTTGGGGAATGCGACTACATACTAGATGCGTGGTCCACTAGAACACCGTCAGTGGGGAAAAGCATCGTATGCTGGGTTCTATTTAATTTTTAATTTCTTCTTTCTTTTTCCTTTCCTTTCTATTCTGCGAGCTGAAGGGGCGTTTTCGCGTGGGTGCCTGGTTGTGCTGTTGCACTTACTGGGGTGATTTGGGTTGGTGCGTTTGCTAGATGTGCTTTGTTCGATGGCGTGTGAGTGGCATTGTGGTCCAGTACATGGCATGGTGAATGACATTGTGGGTCAGTACATGACTATCGTGGTACAATGGCATCTGCATACCAAGTCATCCGTGGATAGAATCCTTGTCACGGGGAGCCTTGCCTGCGATGCAGACTTTTTTTTACGTGCCGAGGCAGACCGTGGCACATGGCGCCGTGGACACGATACGTGCCACGTCAGGTAAATGCATACAGGACGAACAACGATCTGCACCGGAGCATCCTCGTGCGCCTTCACTGGCTGCGTTTTGACCTCTCCATCTGTTCCATCCGCTCTTGTCCTCACTCGGTCAAAGGGACGGGTCCGTCCGTCGCCTCCGCCGTCGATGACGCCTCCTCCTTCGACTGAGCCACACCGTCGTCTCTGTTCTCCTCCTTCTCCTCATCTGCCGGAGCGGCTTCCTTCTCGGTAGCGTCAGGCGTCTTGGGCCTCACGTCTTTGGACTTGACAATGTCGGTGAGAAAGCTGCCTGCATCGCCGAAACCCTCGATCTTGCCCAGTTTGGCGGAGAAGAATTCTACATCTCGCAGCATGCTGTGCGTTTTTGTCCGTCAGTGGCGGGCTTCATTTTGAAAATGCTCTGTCGAGGGGACAAAGAAAACAAGAGCAAGGAAGAGGGAGAGTGACGGAGAGAAAATAGAGAGGGGGAGAGAGAGAGAGAGAGAGAGAGAGAGAGAGAGAGAGAGAGAGAGAGAGAGAGAGAGAGAGAGAGACAGAAACCCACCTCTGTTGGCCAGCTTCCGTCTTCGGGGCTGCCTCCCGGAGAGGAGCACCCAGCTGTTCCTTGTAACTGGCAAAAACAGGCACCATGATCATCTGGATGGATGTGCCGGGCAGGTGTTTGGTAAGCACCCGGTGTAGCGTGGTCGTCTCCTTTGCCAGAATTTCCATGTATGCGTGCACAGAGGCGGCATTCGATGTGTCCCAGTCAATGGCCCGCATGCTCTTGGCGTGAAGAGCTGCCCGGCCGTTCATAATGTCCACAAGCTTTTGATGGATGCTGCTTTGGTGCTCCTGCAGCAGACGGCGTACCTTGTCGAACTCGCCCATCAGGCCAGACACTCCGGCACTGGACCCGGCATGGCTGCGTACAAATTCGCGAACGTGAGGCACCAGGGTGGCCATGAAAGACAGCGCCTGCGAGGCGAGGGCCAGGTGTTTGGTGGTGATGTTCTTCAAGCCCGCCGACCGAGTGGCGCCGGCGCCAAGGATCAACTGCGTGCAGCGGGAGTTGAAGAGTTGGAGATAGGCAATCAGCGATGAGGCCACGTCCGTCGTCATGGATGGGATGGCCGCAATCAGGTGCAAGAAGTTTCCTATGCCATCCAGACACAGGATGGCAGATTTTGGCAGGATGAACTTGTCCGTCTCGATGACGGCAGACCGTGTCTTGTCCTTTCCCGTCCCATTGGGCTCGGCGGCCTCGGCAGCAGGCTCTGTGCTCGACTCTGCTGCTAGCCTCTCGAGATCACCATGTGGGATCCATATTTTGTTGTTCTCTGTCCAGACGGAGGATTCCTGCGTGCTCGAGCTCAATATCATGTTCAATAACCGCGAATTAGTCTCCGAGAAGTCCTTCGCGTTCCACTGATCCGCCTCCATGCCTTGCGCAAGCTTTTGCATCTCCGCATCACGATTTTGATGGACAAACTCCTTGATGTGCCCATTCACCACGTTCTTGAGTGGCGTTCCGCTTCGTCCAGAGATGGCCTCGCACTCGTTGGCAAAGTAGAGGTTCAATGTGAAGTAGCGAAGGAAGAAGTCCAGCGGTAGGTGAGTGGCTTGCTCGGACCGCACCTTCAAGATCTTGACAATCTTGTCGTTGGCAACGTCGACAGCCTGCGTAAGAAGACTGTTGATATCCAGGCTCCTGTGGAGCTCTTCTTGCAGCTCCATGTCCGCGTCTTCCATGGGGTTCGTGGCATAACCATCAAGTCGAGGGCTTGCCAATGGCGACCTAGCGGGGGGGGATTTGAGTGCCCCGTCTGCTGTAGGCGACCCGTCCGCACTGGACAAGGAGCTCGCAATATCCAGGAGAACCTTGACCTGGGTCGTCAACCGCCTCAGCGTCTCGGTAACACCAATGTACACCTTCACCAGAAGCTCCTCGGCATCTTCTGGACCCAGTGCGCGCAGGCTTCTCGCCAGGTTGGCTGATTTCTCATGACTGGTTAGACGTCTGCTCCCACTCGTTGTCGAAACCGACAGCATGGACTCGTTGTCATCCTCGCTCGAACTAGGCAGTGGGCGTCGGATTAGGCTGCGAATTTCCCGAAGAACAGTATCTCGGTATGCCACCGAGGCCGTCACGACATATTTGGCCCGATGCAAGCCAAGCATGATTGGCATGAGCTGGGCTTTGAGGTCCCCGGTCGAGGTGAGATAGGTGGGAAATACCGAGGAAGACCGAGAACTGCCGCCCCTCTGCCTCGAGGCTGCACTGCTCCATCGACACAGAATTTCTGGTGCCGCGACCGACTCTGCGTGACGGCGCAAGTCTGTAAGCAAGACGCTGCTAAATTGCGACTCGAATGCTTTTCCAACTCTCGAGCGCAATGTGTTGAGATCCTGGTTGACCGTTTGCAGCGCCGAGGCTTCGCGCAAGTCGCGCAACACGATGCCGAGAGGCGGACTGCCCCCCGTCTCATCAGGCTCACCTGCCATGAGCTTCTCCAACGAATCGAAGCCGGATAGAGCTTGCTCGACTTCGCCTGCGTCGACGAGTGACTCGCAGTGAGCGACTCCTTCGACAATATGACGCAGCTGCGAGACAGCATCGTTGAGTTGGCGCAGGTTCTCTTGACGACGCCGCTTCTGGGCGATGAGCAGTCCACTCGTGGCTACTTCGGCGTCAAGAGCCTCGAGTTCCTCCCTCAGCGCTGCTATTCTCTCCACGGATTCGGCGGCCTCCAAGTGCAGCTCCTTCAGAGAGCCAAGAGCCGTGAAGAAGGTGGTAGATGCCGTCGATATTGAGTTGATCAAATGAACTTCAATCGTGTCCATATACCAAGACAGCTTTTCCTGAAGAATAGCATTTGTAGCCAACGCCTTCCGAGGGGCGGAGGAGACGGCATCCTTGTCAGAAATTTGGGGGCGAATCACTTCCGAACGCTCGCTTACGACGTCAAACGTCCTAGGGTTCTCAAGATGGAAATCCTCATCAAAGTACACAGCGGGGATAGTTGACAGAGGAGCCGGCCCTTGGGCAGCTTTCCGCATCAATCCCGAGCTCGTCCTGCGTGAGGGACTCGGCGTCTCGAAGGAAGCCAGCGACGCGACCGAAGATGTCGAACCCCGACGGGAGGACAGGCTTGTTGGTCGCAAGAGACTGTCTGGCGCCGTGTGCTGCAGCTCTTCATGCTTGATGTTGCGACGGCTGTTGGCGGCCTCTTCCTCACTTTCCTTGACTCGTCGCAGCTGTTCGTATAGCGCACCTACTTGAGAAAGATAGGGATCGAACTCGGCAGCATCGACTATGGGAATATTTGTCAGCGTGACGGGGGGGATGTCACGCGCGGTCGGGAACTTGTGGGAACTTGATGAAGGCACGGTCGTGTGTGGTTGAAGACCTGTCCGTACAATAGGGGGCTGTAGAAGAGTTGATATAGCTAGGGCAGCAGTTCGATATTAGACAGGATCAAGGCCTGACGAAGACGGTTGTGCAGGTTGGTTCCATACCATTCACCGACGATTCGTAGACAGAATGAGCCGTCGGGGTCGAGATGGTATCCACCGAATGAATGGAGCTCGCGGTAGAATTACGCCGAGAGGCAGAGCGAGGATGAGTGTGGCCAGGTCGACTGCTTTTGCATTTCTGTCAGCGCATGTCAAAAGGCCAGACAACTTACGCCTGTGATCCGGACAAAACGACAAACCTATGAAGCGGGACCTCATGACGAGATGCCCCCTGTGACAGCGACGAGAGGCTGTCAAAGGACTTGCCAGCATTTGGAGACGAAAACATGACGGAGGAAGAACCGAGACTTCCCAATTCTCGATGTGAGAAGAGAGCTGGCCGAAAGCAAGCAGGGAATAACGCACGACGGCAGCAAAAGGCCGGCAGTAGCTGTACAGACGGCGTTGACAAGGAGTTGCTACCGGGGTATCATCGCTGGCGTTTGCAAAACCATAGAGACCGGGGAAGAGACGTCGATGATGGCGAAGAATATGCTCAAGAAAGGCGACTGGATGGAATGAGTGAATCTACTGTCATGATGTGACGGTATGGCAAGTATCGCAAAAGAATATGTACATGTATATGTGGTGTATGTACCGTAGGTAAGTTAGGTAGGTAGGTAGGTACTTTACCCGGGAGGCAGGAAGTAGCTGACTGCACGCAGGCTGTGAAGGACAGCTCAGCCGCCGTCACCGCGAACAGCCACGATAGTATCCCCTTGATGCCGAGAAGGCTACACCTAGGTAGGCCCCACTTTTCTTCTAGATATAATTAGTTTAACTTTATATACATTATAATACTTATTTAAAGCACTATATCTTAAATAAGGCTTTGTAAATTAGGGTGTTATAAGGATATATTTTTTGCGAATGATTTTATTAGATAACTAAGTGGGTCGGTACGTGAATGTAGCCTTCTCGGCATTAAGGGGATCGGCTGGGGCCATCAGCTCGCCGGTGGCTGCAGCCTCCCTCCAGCCTGCAGGTTCCGGCCCAGCTCTTGGATGGATAGCCGGTGATTTTCCGATAAGTTGCCCGTCTGACCGCGGCACTAGTCGCTCGTCACGTGATAACGCAGCACAGCTGCCTCACCGTAGCTTTGCGCTTGGCTACCGCAGCTGCAAGCACTTAAAGCGCGTCGCGTTCAGACTGGAAGGACCAGACCACGTGCGACGCGTTTCGAAGCTGAATCCCCGCTGCCAGCCGCGTCTGGGTCTGGCGTCGGCCGCGGAGCAACATGTCGTGGATTTGATGCTTCTACATGACAACCTGGTTTTTGCCGCTCTGGAAGATCCGCCGCGTGAGTGCCTGTTGTCTGTGGCATTCTCGAACCGCTTATTTAATCTCCAAAATTCTCCGGCGTTCCCCGCACAGTCCTTACTTCCTGTTTAACGTGCTCGCGGCCCCGTCATGGATCGACAATCTGTATATTCCACCCACGTTTATGAGCCAAATTTCGGCGACAATGGCGATACTCGGCTGCAGTTGCAACAACAGCTCGAGACGTTCATCCTTGACTTTCGATTGGACAATAACTTCGTGTATCGGTATGTGGTACCCCGTTAGCATCACCACATCGCCAAAGGCATCACAGGAAAGCCTCCAATATTGACCCAGCCCGCTGCCAGTGATCAACTGCGCGAGAATGCCCTGCTCAAAAAGTTCTACTGTGATGTCAACATCAACGACCTGATCAATTTCAATGAGGAGCTGGCACATAAATTGGCCTCGGAACCTGCCGAAATTATTCCCCTTGTGCGTAAGGAAAATAGTGATGATGATGATGATGATGATAAAAAAAAAAAAAATCAACCCATTGACAAGTTACCAGCCAGCGGCTAACCAGGGTGGGCGCAGTTTGAAGCAGCTTTGAAAAAGTGTACACATCGAATCGTTTTCCCCCATGAGAAGAAAGTCGACTTGCCAGATCACCAGCTCCTCCTACATTCCGACGCTGACGATGTCTCTATTCGTAACTTGGACTCCATGACCATTGCCAGATTGGTCCGCGTCCCAGGTATTGTCATCGGGGCATCCGTCATGTCGTCAAAGGCCACAGAGCTTCACATACAGTGCCGCAACTGTAAAAACCAGGAAATCATTCATGTTCTCGGTGGCTTCACAGGCGTCACTCTACCCAGAATGTGCAGTCGCAAGCGAGTCCCCAACGATCCAACGGAAAAGTGTGGCCTCGATCCATACTTTGTCATGCATGAGAAGTCTCAATTCGTCGATCAGCAGATTATAAAACTCCAAGAAGCGCCCGATCAGGTCCCCGTGGGAGAGCTTCCAAGACACGTCCTCATTTCAGCAGACAGATATCTCACAAACCGGGTGGTCCCAGGTTCAAGGTGTACCGTAATGGGCATATTCTCCATTTATCAGAACAAGGCGTCCAAAAACTCCTCCACCACGGGCGCAGTTGCGATTCGAACACCATATCTGAGAGCCGTGGGGATCCAGACCGACTTGGACAAGTCTGCCAAGGGCTCTGCTGCATATTCTGAAGAGGAGGAGCAAGAATTTCTCGAGTTGAGCAGACGACCAGACCTGTACAACATCATGGCGGACTGCATTGCGCCCTCGATCTACGGCAACAGGGATATTAAGAAGGCCATCTTGTGCCTGCTTCTGGGTGGGTCAAAGAAGATTTTGCCCGACGGGATGAAGTTGAGAGGCGACATCAACGTGCTTCTGCTCGGCGATCCGGGAACAGCCAAGTCCCAGCTGTTGAAGTTTGTGGAAAAGGCTGCCCCCATCTCTATTTACACGTCCGGCAAGGGCTCGTCGGCAGCCGGATTAACAGCATCGGTCCAGCGAGACCAGTCGACGAGAGAGTTCTATCTGGAAGGCGGCGCTATGGTGCTCGCCGATGGCGGAGTTGTTTGTATTGACGAGTTCGACAAGATGAGGGATGAAGATCGCGTCGCTATCCACGAAGCCATGGAGCAGCAAACTATTTCCATTGCCAAAGCCGGCATCACAACGATTCTCAATGCGAGAACGTCTGTTTTGGCGGCAGCGAATCCGATATTCGGTCGCTACGACGACATGAAGACACCTGGAGAAAACATCGACTTCCAGACTACGATCCTGTCCCGTTTTGATATGATTTTCATCGTCAAGGACGAACACACGCGAGAAAAGGACGAGAGGATAGCTAGACACGTCATGGGCATCCACATGGATGGTCGAGGAGCCGAAGAGGTTGCCGAGTCCGAAATTCCCGCCGACAAGATGCGGAGATACATCACTTACTGCAAAACGTGAGTCCCAGATCCAATAATCATCCGCTCCCCGACGAAAACCTAGCTAACACCTCATTGCTCCTCAGGCGTTGTGCACCACGACTCAGTCCGGAGGCGGCGGAAAAACTTTCCTCTCATTTCGTATCGATCCGAAGACAGGTGCACGCTGCAGAAATGGAAGCCAACACGCGCTCTTCCATCCCCATTACTGTGCGTCAACTGGAAGCCATTGTTCGCATTACCGAATCTCTTGCCAAATTGACGCTCTCGCCCATCGCCACCGAGGAGCACGTTGACGAGGCCATACGCCTGTTTCTCTGCTCCACCATGGACGCCGTCAACCAGGGGAGCAATCAGGGAAGTCGCGAACTGAATGAAGAAGTCAACCGTCTGGAGCTTGAGCTGAAGCGTCGATTGCCCATCGGCTGGAGCACAAGCTTGGCCACTTTGAGACGAGAGATGGTCGAGGGCAAGGGCTACAGTGAGCAAGGTCTTAACAGGGCGCTCATGGTCCTGCAGAGAAGAGACACCATCATGTTCCGGAATTCAGGGTCACAAGTCTACCGACATGGGGCTTGAAGGGTTGGCCAAGATGAATTATTCTTGTTGTTCCCCTCCTTTTCTTTTTCCTTTCTTTTTCCTTCTCTTTTCCTTTCTTTTCTTATTTTTTATTATTATTATTTTTTTTTGATTGTTGATTTCTGCATGATGTACTGCATGCTCGTGTCGGTTGATTACCAAGGCATCTAGGCATAGTTTGTTAGACGATTCTGCGGGCGCACGGGATGCAGTCATGACGCTACATTTCCAATGAGAAACGTGCTTATTTCAGACAGCCGCTCCGCCATCTTCAACCTGCACAATATCTGCTCTTTCATCGGATCGTGGCCCGTAGATTGGACGTCTACGGTTTCGCCCTGCACCCAGCACCGCCATTTCCCGTCTTCGGTTCCAGATACTGAGCTGGAGGGCACCACTGTCCTGCGACCATGATGTTTTGCGCCATGGCCGGCCGGTAGGCCCTGTTCAAGAAACCCATATGCATCTCCCTGGACTGGACCCAGTATTTACAAAAGGGTACACTTTGGCTTGAGCATCTCGTATGGTCTGGCGAGGATCGTTGTGGACAAGGGCATATGAACTGGTTCCAAGGCGATGGGCTTCGGCCCGTCTTTTTGCATTCTTCAGACGTGAGTGTCCTGGTGAGCTACGTCATGGACGATACTGGAGAATGGCACTAGGGGGCAAAGACATGCACTGCCGCTTTGGACGGATGGAATGCGGTGGGTGCCATGCTCATGAATTCAGCACGGGGAAGCAAATTTCCCATCGGCGGCATCCGAATCAAGCGAGGTCACGCTATGGTGTGCGCGTATAGGACGCATAAAATGGGTATTATATACGCGTAGTTAACATATGTACGCTGAAAACGCTCATGTTATAGTATATATACATCGCTAAGCTAGACGCGCACGGCGCAGGAGTTATGCACGCATAGAGGGCGCTGGTGCTGTATAGTGTGCACGTGTAGGACGCTGTGAGTAATGCGATAGAGTGATCTTGGCCGATTGAGAATAGCGCCGGTGGGAAGTTTGCGTGCCCGCAGAAATGCGCGGCTTCTCCACGAGAATCAAGAATTACAGTCCCTTTGATTCTTGTTCTTTCCACTCGTCCTCCGACATGTGGTGCCAATGAAAGATGAAAGTAAGGGCTGCCCACACCTCGCTGCACAGCGCTGCGTTCAGCACCTCGCTGCCCAAGAAATTGACGAGCCAAGTGCTCGTCACGCCGCCCAGAAAGCCCACGTCGAAGATGTCGCCGCACGGGAGACCTTGGCGGAGGCGAAACATTTGAGCGACGAGACGTAGGGCAGTGGCTTCGCAGGGCACCGCCAGGATCCGTATGGCGGCATCGGCGAGCAGATTCGCCGCCGCCAGCGACGGGAGTCGCGTGAGCAACGTGTCCATGTAGACCGGTTGTTGGCTGGTCCCGGATCGTGTGTCGGGACCAGCGCTGGGACGCAGCTCTGCCGACCAGATTCCCGGTGGAGCGTCTTGAGATTCGGAGGCTTCCACGTCAAAACTTATAAGCGTGGCGCTAACCCCTTCGTTTTCCTCATCGTCGCTGGGAAATTCGTCGCCTCGGGTAGACAAGACACTTGCCCGACGGATAGTCTCTGGACCGGACGGGGTCGAGAGGGTTGTTTCATCGTTTCCTCCCGGCGGAAGATTGCTTGCGCTTTCTAGCTCCCCTTGGCTAGTTTCGCACCTGGTATTACTGTGCTCTGGTGCGGCGGTTGGAGATGGCAGGCTGGGATGATTAGATGGTGGCGGCGATGGCGATGGTGGGCGAGGAGGAGGGGGAGGAGGAGGAGGCGTCGTAGAGGTTGCTTTCGCGCGAAATCTTGTGCTGGGGAGTCTTTGAGAAATCAGCTGCCACATGTCCCAGCGAAAATCTCCTAGGATGCGTTGAGTCATGATCCAGACCAGCAAAGGCGCTGATGACACAACAGCGCCGCCGACCCAGCTCAATAGGGATGTTATGGTAAAGTCGCGTAGTGGTGGGGGGCAAGGTATTGGAGATGCTTCAGTAAAAGGTATAAAAAAGCTCGGTTTTGGAAACCAAAGATTATTAGGTGTGATTCCCATTCGCTGCAGGACAACATAAATTTCGAGATGAACTCTGACGTAAGACCATACTCGGTCTATGCTACCGTCGCCATCAGTTTGTTTCTCGCATGCAAGAGAGGGAGAAGACTCAAAAGAATAGTGTATAGTAAAACAAATGCACGTACATGCGACGCGCCACTTCACTGCGGTTCTTCGCCGATAGGATGCTCAATTTCTCTTCCAAGTAGCACATGGCCAAGCTCGATGGGGCGCCGGCAAGAAGGTTCCGAGATATGGAGAAATCCGCCCTGGCTTGTTTGAACAAACCCCAAAAGGGTATATGAGAGTATCTCTTGTATATCTAGCAAGGAAGAGTTAGGCAGGCGTCAGGGCTAATGCGTACATTTTTGTAAGCCTGGAAGAAAGAAGAAAAGAAGAAGAAAAACTGACCAGAATCCGCTGTCGAAGTCCGTGGATGCCGAAGATGCCTACTGACTCGACGCAAGTCCTGGACATGAAACCTAGACCAAGTCCTATCGCCGCCTCATGCAATTCATGGCGGCGCTTCGACTCGGCTTCTGCACCAGACCATGGGGTTTCGGGTTCCGCGACGCCGATGACGAGCATCACCTCGTTGTGTGCCCTGATGATGTCGCGGTTCATACGCTTGGTGTCCGGGTTGACGGGCCGGCCGCGGTGGTCGTATTGCTGGACGGGCCGATGACCGTCGTCTTGTCCCTCGCCATCGACGACGTCGTCGTAGGGAGAACGACCCTTGCAGAGGTCAATGCCAGGAGCTGCGAATGGCGAGGCGGGCAGAACGGGGCTACAACTTACGAGTGCCTGCGCCGTGAGAGGCCCTTGCATGCCCATGATTGCAGATCCAAGCGATGCTCCGGGTCTCCTTCAGCCCATTGTGGAGTAGAAACACGCGCGGTTCGACGTAGTCACTGACGATGCACGACGGATGACAGCGCGAGGTTTGAGCCGTGGGACGTTCCAACGACCAACGCGCAAGACAGTACACGCACGGTGCGTTCCGCACTGTGCAGATGATCGCAGAAAAGTGGGTCGAGCATCCCGGCGGCCGCAACGGCTCCATGGCTAGCAGATGGATCCATGTAGCGCCGGACCGCAAGAGGAAAAAAAAAAAAAAAAAAAAAAAAAAAAAAAAAAAAAAAAAAACC
>SRPV01000833.1:0-13423 GCA_018360135.1 Claviceps sorghi | reverse complement strand
AAAAAAAAAAAAAAAAAAAAAAAAAAAAAAAAAAAAAAAAAAAAAAAAAAAAAAAAAAAAAGCGCCTACAGTATCACGCCGCAGTCCAAAAACCGCCGCACTAGACAAGATGGCCTTGTCCATAAAGTTGAGCATGTACGTCACAAACAGCAGCGGAAGCACAGCCCGGTCAATCCTCCTCAAGACACGACGCGCCACCGCCGCGTCCGCCGGCGCCCCTGCGCCGTCCATCCCGGCGGCCGTGCGGGGCCGAGAAGTCGTGTCCATGGCCGCGGCGAGTGCAGCAGCACGCAGAGGACGTGGTTTCCGACGGGCAGGACAGGACGGGATGTCGCGATGATGGACAAGAGATGCCTATCTGCCCGAGTTTTGTCCTCGGAAAGGGGAGATGCCGTGCGGTTCGAGATCGGGAGGGTCACCACGCCTTGCCCTCTCCATGTCTCATTTGCCTCGCCAAAGTCAAGAGGCGCATGCACGGCGGCGGAGCAGTAAGCACCCCCCACCTTATGTATGTGAGACGGAACAAAAACATCGCGTCGTGACGCAATCGGAGAACGATATCCAATTGCCGATTGCGCTTGGGGGAACGGCAGCGTACATATGTTTCCGGGCGCATCCTCCTTCCGACCAAGCAGTGCAGACAACAACGCATTTCCTCGACGGCATGACCCACGTCTTTGCTCCGGCGTCCATGATTTTCAATCCATCTCCCACATGCTTTTACCTGCATGTCCCCAAAAGGGGATACTTTTTTCCTCTATATCCGAAAATCGGGCGTCGAGCCATCGCGTAAACATTGACATCTTCTCGTCACCTGCTGCTCCCATCACCTTCAAAAAGGAGGTCACTTAACAAGGTCATGGCAAACCTCTTCATGCAGCATGTCGAACCTAAAGAAATACGAAAGGAAAAAAAAAAAAAGTCGTTCGACTTGATCAATTGCGCTCAATGCCCACGTATTCCAAGACAGGAAAATGCCCTCGCAGATTGATTACAAGACGTGCCGCAATTCTTCCTTCTCATAACAGCCGGCCTCGCTTCTTTCCAACAGGAGACCAGTGAGGATATTCATCCTGTTTGCCCAACAAAGAAAAAAAAAATGGTCTTGTATTCCACATGCGAATGACATGGTTTTTGAGCTTGATAACAAGAGATATGTATAGAAATAAACAATGGTGCCCGTTTGTTATCCGTCCAAAAAAAGAAAAAAAAAACGCCACACGCCATTGTCGCTTTTGCAAGCCACACTCCAAAGAGAAAAAGAAACAAAGACTCCAGGCAATCTAGCCCCATGCATAGTCAAGACAAACCCAGAAAAAAAAATAAAGAACAAAGGACGACATAAAATGCGAAAAGGGTTTGTGCTGTAGTGACAAACAACACACGATCAAGCGGCGAGCACTTGCATCATTTACTCAGGTGACAATTCAACACGGCAACTCGCAGTTCGCTCCAGATGTGATATGCTAGCTTCGACAGGGATTCGTGTGCTTGCTCGGCGCTGCTGAGCGATATCTTGGATACATGGTTGAGAGATATCGCCAGATGCCTGATCAATGGGGTAAAAAAAAAACAGTAATGATTGTCTCTTTCATGCTTTTCGTATATGTCGGGTGTTCGAAAGACGGCCAAGAGATATTTGCATGGCACGAGAGAAGACTGATTCTTCCAACAAGCCACGTAGATTAGACTTGGGCCAGGAGTCTTCCGTCTGTCATACCAATCGCAAAAAAAAAAAAGGAGAGTGGCGGCTTGGAAAATGAAGATTGCTCAAAGGTGGTAAATGCGCAGCACGGCCGCGGAAAAAACTAATAGGAGGCTCCTACAGGATTTATGCCAACCATGGACGTTCTGCCACCTGAACTGGTCCTCTGCAGGTTTGGAAACCCCCCCACGTGCGGTTGGCCTTGGATGTGAAAGTTGTCTTGCCTCTGTGGTATTTGAGTGATTCCGGTTAGGGCGTTCATCGCATTCATGCCTTGTGATCGTATAGCCTGTGGCCCGATTCCGTTCATTCCTTGTGACATGCCATCGTGACTCATATGCTGGTGGGCTGGCGTCATATCGCTCGGCTGTCCAGTGTTGCCAATGGGACTCATCACCATGTCAGATATGAAGCCGCTGATAGCGTGAGGATAGTCCATGGCCGGCGACACAATGGTGGGCGAGCCAACAAAAGAGCTGCCCATGTCGGACGAGGTTTGCTGTGGTACGGACGGAGAGCCATTGGAGTGGTTGGAGTGTGTCGCCGAGTCGGGCGTATTTCCCGTCATACTCATGGCGTATTTCTTGTCGTATTCTTCCGCAGAAAACTTGCGGTCGTAATCACCGTCAATGGACATGTGCATTGATTGACCCGGAGGCTGAGCCATGCCGGCGTTGCCGAAGCCATCAAAAATGTCAATGTTGGCGAGATTGGCGTTCTCAGGACAGTTCTGGAGCATGGGATTAGTCATGCGGGGAAGAATCTCGCTTAGTTTGTTCATCAGCAACGGCAGGTAGCGGAAGTCCCCGTTTCGAGCCACGGCAACCATGGCAAGAACTTGATTCAGGTGCTCTCGAGGGCCTGGAGCGAACGGATCTCGAGACGCCGGCTGCGAGGCGAGGTATTCCATCATGGACAAGGACAACTCCAAGAGCTTCTCAACCTGTTCAACACAGTTAGAGCAATGGTTCGACTTGTTCCTGCAATTAACTCCCAACGGAATCGCGAAAGCTTGTCACCCAGAAATACTCACCAATCCGGACCTAATGAGATCAACAACCTGGACGGGAAACTGTGAGGCCATGTTGACCAGGAGCTCTCGAGACATATTGACGGGGTATTGAAACGTAGAAATTGTATCTTCGCTGTTGCCATTCACGACTCCGTTCGTGACTTGCCAGACAGTGTTCTTCAGCCACTGCTTGTTGGTGTGCAGGTCCTGAAAGTTGGAGTCCTGGCAGGCATACGTTTGGGCAAGGGCATTCAACTGCTTCTGCAGGCCGCTCAGATATTGTGATGTGAGCTGCCCACGCGTCTTATTCCAGGCTGCGGAAAAGGCGTCATCGAATGGTTGGAACATGTTGGTCAGCATGACGAAGCTGTTGAGCTGATGAGCCTGAGGATCAGAGGCGTCATCCGCAAGAGTCGGCAGAGTAATGGTGGCTTGGAGGGAAATGGGGCGCTGGCGCTGAATGGCGTAGGCACGCTCTGTGGAGAAAATGAGCCAGTAGAGACGGCGGCGTCGCGCAGACTCGGCGGCATCGAACTGCATGTAATGTTCTTCCTTGTTCATGCCGACCATGTGCATCATGGTGGTGACCTCACGCAGATAATACCAAGCCTTGTCGTGCATCTCCTGGCCTGAATAACAGCCAAAGAGGAAAAAATTGGTGGCCAGGGCGTTGAGCGTGATGGCATCAAGATACTCGTAGCCTTTCCGGACGCGTAGGCATTCTTCCAAGAGAAGCTGGCTAGAGACGATGTTGGCACCAGGGACCATGTCGAGATTGTACGGGTCGTTCGTGGGCATGGACATGCCCGGCTGCAGCATGATGAACGCGCAGAGCGATGTCAGTAAGCAGTAGGCATCCCGGTTCTGCTCCATGTAAAGCACCTGCTGCTCTATTTGTCGTCGTTCCAAGATGGGGGCTTGCGGGTACAAGTTGTCAAAGAAGAACTGGGCGCATTCCTTGACGAGGTCGCTGGTGAGGAGTCCTGGAGTAGGGGCGAGAGAAGCACCGGCAGGCGGGCAGGCGATGCCATTCATTCGGTTCTGAACCTTTGCCGACAGACTGGTCTGCCGCTGGGTTTCTCGCAGCTCACTGATGACCTTGGCCCGCGAGCCCTTTGGGCCCTTTTTCTGAGGAATTGCATTGTAGGTGCAAGATAATTGAGCTGACGAGCAATTCCGACAGGGGTTGATTCCATCGCACTTGACTTTTCGGCGATGACATGCGTCACAGGCCCTCTTGACTGCTTGGGTCATGTTGACGAAAGTCCAGCTCGTCGTCGTAGTATCCTAGCGAATTAGTGTCTCCTGGACGTGTTGAAGAGGCACTGCCCCGTTCCGTTGCTCGCAAACGTCGTCGTCGGGCGTCAGGTAGAGACGAGCGAGGATGACGGAGATGGCGGGAAATGGCTGGAACGGCGGGAGCGGCGGGAGCGGCGGGAGCGGCGGGAGCGGCGGGAGCGGCGGGAGCGGCCTTGGAGGGCGCGAGGCGGGAGGCGGGAGAAGTGCCACGAGAAGGACGAATAATGGCCAGCAAATTTATCGATATGGCGATGAAACGTAGATGGATATCAGGGTGCCAGATCTCTGATTTAAGATTTGCGGGGAGGAGTACGATGGCAGCGACTGCAACTCCAGACGGAAGCAAACGTCGCGTGGCTCTTTGTCGGGGCAGCGAGCAGCAACGCAACCAAACACCAGTCGGTCGGTGGCTATTGGGCCTGCAGGTGTTATTCGGCCCTTTCGGAGCGGGCCCTTACGCGGGGACCGTCCGGGGGTTGAGAAGTCTGGGGAAGAAGGAACAGAAGCCGCGGGCGGTTGGCGGGGAATTGCACGCAACTCGAAGCAGGCAGGCTGTTGATGCGGAGGCGGATGCGTGTGCGTGTGCGCGTGTGCGTGTGCGTGCGCGTGCGTCGGAGTCGATGTCGATGTCGATGTCGATGTCGATGTCGATGTCGATGTCGATGTCGATGTCGATGTCGATGTCGATGTCGAGGCGGTTGTTGCGGGAGTGAGAAAACTGAGAGCGAGCAGCCGAGGAGAGGATGACAACAAAAGACCGGAGTGGCGTACCTCGCCTGGTGGCAGTCGCGGGTCGCCGTCAGAACACGAGCAGGAGACGAGAATTGGGCGGTGGGCGGTGGGCGGTGGGCAGCCGGCAGCCGGCAGTGGACAGTGGGCAGTGGGCAGTGGGCAGTGGGCAGTGGGCAGTGGGCAGTGGGCAGTGGGCAGTGGGCAGTGGGCAGTGGGCAAAGCGGGCTGGTTGGACCAGACCAAACCAGACCAGACCAGACGGCAGGTAAGTCTGGTCCAGGAGTGGGGTAGGGTAACGGGGAGGATAGGATAGGATGGGGATGGCGATGGGGATGAGGAGGAGGAGGAGGAGGAGGATGAAAATAAGGATGAGGATGGCGATGGGGATGGGGCTGGGGAGGGGAGGGGTGGCTGGGATCTGTCTGCCTCTGGTCTTGATGTGGTACCAGCTTAAGAACAAAAAAAAAAAAAAAAGAAAAAGATGAAAAAAAAAAAAAGAAAAAGCAGCCACAGCGGCCAGCACCGACAGGCCAGACCAGGCTGGGCATACTTTATGTACTTACTTACTTACCTATGTACTTGGGTATGTACTTACCTATTGACTGCATGTTCGCCCTGTGTGCTTTGTGTATGGGCAGGGCAGGGCAGGGCAGGGCAGCAGCTGCACAGCTGCATCCAGGCAACATTAATCATCGATGCCTCAGCGTGACAGCTGCAGGCCGATGGGCCTGTCTGGCTTGAGGGCGGGCGCTGGCGCAGGCCGGCGTGGACTGGCGCGGGCTGGCGCGGGCTACGGGCCAAAGGCATGCGTCCAGCGGCCATCCGACCAAATCTCCCCCGCCCCATGCCAGAACGGGCTGGCGGCCCCCGGCCTTCGCACTTCCTCTGCCTCCAGTCTGCCTCTGCTTGTCATGTTGTCGTGCTCGACGCTCGTGCCCGTCCTTGCCGTGTGCCGTGCCGGCTGCTCGACCCGACCTCGGCCTGGGCCAATGACAGCCAAGCAGCGAGGGCCTCGTGTGGAGACACGGCCAGACACAATGTGGCGTTCCAGCCCGCTGGTTCGTCTCACGATTTTCATTCAAATGGTACTCTGCTCATGCTCATGCTCATGCTCATGCTCATGCTGCGCCAGAGGTAATTCCAGCTCCATTTTACCCCCCAAATTGCCTATAAAATATTGTAGGTACCTATCCGGGCTTGCCTCATCCCGGTGCCTAGTGCCTAGCGTTGTAGCACCTGCCTAAGTAGGTACCTAAGTACCCAGGTAGGTAGATTGCCAGGCAGCATGCCAGCCGGCACTGTCTGTTTGCGGTTCATCACCAATCATCGTACAGTGCGCAACTGCATCTACTTACAGTAAGTACCTCTTACGGTCTAAGTAGGTGGTAGATTACTTAAGTACCTAAGTACTTAGGTACCTACTACTTGGTACTTCCTTGCAATGTCCGCGGCAACACCGGAAGCTTTCGTTTCTCGCTAATAGCAGGTATCATCCAAGCGGATCTTTCAACCAGTCCGGTACTTACTTGAGTTAAGTACGCAGGCAAAAATAGGTACCTAGCTACTAATTTACCCACGCACGTGGGTACACGTACCTACACCTAGCAAGTGATATCCCTTCGGCTTCACTGTCCTGGGCCACCGTTTCGAGCAAGTACCCATCTCCTAGTGCACTGGTAGCGTTCTTCAAAGTCGCAATCAGGTCCATCTCCCCCTGACGATCTTGGGCGACGTTGTATTTGACTCTCGGAGAGAACGTGCGCAAATGATATTGTACTCAAGATGGCCCTGTCCATTAAGCAAGCCGCCACTATCTCTTTTGAGTGCGGCAAGGCGCCGACGAGGTTGCGGGACCCATGGCAGCGCCGGTACTTTGACACTACCTTTTCTGACCATACTTAAACAACCGCTACTAGATGTACCTTTTTTTTTTATACCAAGGAAAATGGCAGTGACCTGAGTTATAGCCTAGTTTTATGTGAAAAAACTGAGTACCTCCTATTTAGGCTTGGCGTGATCGGCTCACTAGCCCTTGTGTGACCTCGTTTGGCGCCTTTGACGCACGCAAAGGGGGTTCCGCAAGGGAGCTTTTTAACGTTGTGTCGAGGCAAAGCGGTCCTGCGATTGTGCGATTGTGCGTGAGCTGTAACCACGACATGCCAGCTCCGGCATCATCCATGCCCGCGACGGCTGGTTGGAACGCAACTCTGGATGGAGGCTTTGGTCAAAGGCAATCCAAGCTTCCCTCCGTGATGGAACAGTGCCGCCCACGATTTCCAGACGCTGCCCTCTATCCGCTTGTCACGGGTTCCACTCTGCTCGCCAGCAGCGGACCAAGTCGGTGTCGGTTCCCAACATGAGCGCCAATCACGGCGGCATGGCAAATGCCGTTTGCCTCTCAGCTCTGGCTCGCCCCGTCGCCCTGTCGCTTGACATGTAAGAACTAAATCTAAATCGGAATAGGCCAAGTGCGCACGGCGCAACAAGGACGATGAATGTCGACCGAAACAAGCGCCTGCGGGCTGGCAGTTGATGACGGACCAGACTGCAGGGCAACATGGATCGATCAATCAACGTGGCAGCAACGTGGAACCGACTTTGGCGCATCCCACGCCCAGCGAGTTCTCAGTTGCCACAAATCTGGTTCTGGTAACGCGAGCAGCTTTGGAATGCCGACGACGACGTTTCCCCACTGGCTCGGCGAGTCCTGACTCCCGAGTCTTCAGATTTCAGATCAATGATGGCTTACGTCGACTCCTGTGGGAATTTGTTGCTGCCTAGTGCTCACCAGGCTCACCGGGCTCACCAGACGGCCGGCTTGGTCATCCCGGCCGTGCTCTGGCGCTCTCCCTGTCGAGGATTCGAGCGAGATACATACATACATACATACATACATACATACATACATGCGAGGTACGGCCTGCCTTGATGCTGCGTTGCCGTTTCTGGCATGCCTCGCCAGTTCCCCGATCCCGCCCAGCCAGCCAATGCCGCTTCTAGTGGCAATTTGACCTTGGATCGACATTGATAGTCCACTTGCCTGGCTGTCCGGGAGTCCATCTCCTTGTTTAACCGATTGTTCCACATGCTTGCCACAGAAAGAAAGAATCGCATTGCCTGCCTTGTTCTGTCTCCCTCTCTTTGTCAACGCACAAACACACACGCACACGCACACGCACACACAGCCTCCCCTCCGATCGCTTCTCCTGGCAGATTCGTGCGACGTCCTGTCAGAGAAGCCGAGAGAACCGGGTTACATCATGCCTTGCGGCCGCCGGCAGAAAAATCTCATCGTCTTACCATGACTCCATTATCCATTATCCATTATCCATTATCCATTATCCATCATCCATCATCCATCATCCATCATCCATCATCCATCATCCATCATCCATCATCCATCATCCATCATCCGTACTTCTCCCTGTGCAATGTCGCCCCCGGGCGGGCAAAGAAGACGGTTCTCAAGGCAACGTCCTGGAAAACCCTCCTCTTCCTTGCCAGCAGGAGGAATAGGAGGAGTTGGCCGAAAACCGAAGGAGCCGTGCCGCTGTAACCTGCTGCTAGGAACCGCCGTGCGTAGAACCAACTGTAACAAGCAAGCCGCCGTGGCAGATTGTCCCCTCTTATTTATTTATTTATTTATTTGTTTGTTTGTTTATTTCTTCTTCTTCTTTAGTCCTTGTACTCGGGTAGGCGCGGGCTAGTCCGGTGCGGCTTTGGACAGGCGGGCGACATGTCGAATTCCAGTCCCGACCTCGCTTGGCCAACAACTGGGCTCTGCTCTGGCGGAGCAGTGTGCCTGGCGCCGTCGTGGACCAACAGAGAATCAGAGGACATGCGCCGCCTAGTAAGTTCTGCTGACAGCTGCGCTGCTGTTCACCGACACGACAGCAACATGCCATAACACAAGATGGATGACAAGGCAAAATTGCAAAACCCAAAACGAAACAGACCCAGACAGACATGGACATGACCCGGCATTCGAGACGGGCGGGGCGACGGTGTGGGTCTCGACTCTCGACAAGCCCGACGGTCGAATCATCAAACGGCATTGACGGTCGGACAGGACAGGACAGGACGGGACAGGACAGGACAGGGAGCCACGATGACTTCCACGATTCGTCCACGATTCGTGGGATGCATTGTTCAATGGTCCCTACTCTCCCAGGCGCCGAGGCCAGCATTCGCGGCCGGCCGAGCAGGTACCCGACGGCTGCTGTCCCATCTGCTCCTGAATCGAGGCATTTGTTGGAAGGCGGATACGCGTCTTGTATGTCCAAATAAACAAAGCACGCGGCCATGTCACGCCCGTCAACGAAGATGTGCCGTCTCCCGTCGCCAAGAGGGCGGCCAACATGAGCGCTCGTGGCACGAGACTCGCATACTTTGTACACATGTACATACATTAGATGGATGTACATGCTGTGTGTGTATGTATGTATTCATGCTAAACATGATTGATCGACTTGCCCATCTAGGCGGCCAGGCTCTGTCCAATTCGCTACCTTTCGACCCCCCCCCCCCCCCCCCCCCCCGGACGGCGAAGCAAAGCGCATGCGACTTGCAACAAACATACACATGTACATATGTACATAGTGATGTATGTGCAGTCCATCTCCCGAATCAAACGACTTTGCAGGGCCGATTGAACCAATGATCTTGCGCGGAGAAAATCTCGAAGACATGGTTGGGGACTCAAAGGCATATGAAATGCTATCTTGTTGTATAAGATCGGAAGGGTATCTGTAGGTAGCGGTCGACGGCTGTTCTGCCAGAAACTCTCCTTTCCCTTCCGACTAACAACCTCTCGTGAAGTCATTGCGTAATTGCTAAGAGGACCTCGTATGTCAAGACTGCATGGGTGGCTTCCAAGGGAGTCGTGACAGAAACCAGTCCGGTGCAGAGAGAGTGGATGCTCAAGTCCGCCTCTCTCATGTATCCTTCTGTATCCTACTGTATGTCACGTTTCGCAGCCCACATGGCGGGTGTGCTAGTCTTCCCTCGAACATGCCAAGTTTCAATGCTTCTCTTGAGGCAGAATACTTGAAACACGCGTGTCAGTGCAAGGAACATGATTCGTCTCTTTTTTTTTTTTTTTTTCTTAACACTGGATTATTGTTCATCCTTTTTATTCTTTTTTTTTTTTTTTCATTCTCCCCACCTATTGCTGTCCTTGAATAATTTATTTATAGCTCTGTCGAGTGTGCCTGGAAAGGATAAAAGCACTTTTCTAAAAGAGGAGAGAGGAAAGCAAGAAAAAAAAGAAGATGATGATGATGATGAAGAAGAAAGCCTTGTATTAACACTTGATTCGTATCTGAAGCATACCGGTGATCAGATTGTGACACTTCTGGGGAATTGTGTTTCCCTGGCTGCTACTTCTTCTTCTTTCTTTGCACCTTTTTTGCTCTTCTTTTTCTGTTGCAAAACTCATCAAGACTGTTGGGGAGTGAATACCGTGCCCCTGGTACATTGGCTCATCCCATGCCCATGAGCTCGTGATATGTGCTGAGCATTGGTTTTTTTTTTTTTTTTTTTTTTAGAACATGGATCAGCGAGGAGACGTTGAAAAGGGGGAAAAAGCGACTTGGTCGTCGTCGTGCCGTAAGGCTGTCCACTATTCATGAGTAACGACGTCATATTTCTTCTTTGTATGTATAAACCGTGTCTTTCTTTTACAAAAACGGGTTGATTGGATGAAGAAGGGCTGGGAGGAGAGAAGAAGAAGAGAGAAAGAAAAGAGCCTGAAAAGGGGGGGGGGAACACACACATACAGGAATATCTGCTGACGTTCAAGTGTCTCCAGTGCTTTCTCAACTTCACGAATGTCTTGAACGTTTCAGAATCATGATATTCGGATTCTCGTGCTCGAAATCAGAGCCTGACCAGAACAGTAGTCCCAAAAGCTGCTCTTGCATCAATTCCTCGGCGGGCTTCTCATGTTGCCCTTGCGAATCAGCTGGTTTTGTTTGGGGTCGTTCGGTCCATATCCTCCAGAATATGAGTCTAAGCTGATGGAATTAGGGCTCTTGGTGGCCATGATTTCCATGCTGATACAGAACTATCGCATAGGTCACGGCCTCAAGTCCCTGAATCGAGGTGAGGTTTCCTGCTTTCTTTTCCTATATATGTTGACTCTGAGATGCAATTATGATTGCATTCGGATGTCATTTGTATAACAAGGCTCGCTTCCAACAACCAGATATCCACCAACACATTATTTTTCATGCCACGATGCAATCAGACTACCCAACTGAGGCGGGAAAATATCAACACTTCGTAGGCACTTACAGGAGTCTCTACGTTTTAACGCGCCCCAGAGACATCATGATTCTGCACTCATGATGATTCTTTCCGTCCGCGTATCGAATACGGGCCGATCAATTTGCTAGAGAAGGGCCATTTTCAAGGAAGGGCCACAGTCGAGAAGCTTCAGGGAGTGCATACAAAACGCTCATCTCAGATCAGGACTTTTAATGACATCGTTTATCTACAAAAAAAAAAAGGATTAGAGATAAGGTTGTCGTTATATTAAGTCGTGTATTATGTAGCACTCAAGGTAAGAACAACCTAAAATGCGAGAAGAATCTGGAGAAGTGCGGAAATTCTCACAGCAGCCACAAAGCTTAGACAAGGCATAAAACTCGAGGCCGCAGGAGGGTCTATAGTAAGATAGTATCAATAGATTTATGACTTTACGCATGCTTAAACATCTCGCCAGCTTTTAGTTTTCATTCATTAAAATGTTCTGATCGAAAGACAGCGGAATGTATGTGTGTTTTACCATTCATGGAACAGAAATACTCGGTTTTCCAGTAGAAAGAAACTCGCACAGGAGCAAATGAGATTGTAATCTGGCAGAATTCTGTGCTTCCAACACTTCGAAGCATATTTTACCTTGTGCCGCATGGTCATGGGTATTTTGGACGAGTCAATTTATTTTTTTCTTTTTGATTTCTTTTTTTCTCGGCCATGCATCCCTTGTTGTGCTTTCCTAAGATCCGCAGCAAACTGACACACAGCTGACGTGTGTATATGTAACATGTTCGTCAGCATGAGAGCACAGGCATGCAGTTTCTTCGTGAACATGCAGGAGCTTGGACGTTTGGTCAAAGGACAAATGGGAGGAGGTTCTAGGTATTGACTAGCCAGATCAAACGATGCCGAGTGGCAAGTGACGACTCGCTCCCGAAGCTCAGGTATTCAGGCATGCAGGCATTCAGACATCCAGACATTCAAGGCAACCAAGGCATCCAAAGGCATCCAAGGCAACCAAGCCATCCAAGTCATGCAAGGCGTCCAAGTCGTCCAAGGCATGCAAGGCAACCAAGTCCCGGGATCCCATGGTCCCTGGCGAAGCTCAGATTCGACAAGTAAAACCCATCTTTCGACGGCTGCTCACTACCTGCTGGGACCAACACTACCGTGTTAAATCACGAAAGTATTCGAACAGAACAAGATATGAAAAGCTGGTGGCTACTAGTACTCACAGGGATGCGGACAACGGACCAGTCCCAACTAACCAGGCCGGACGAGCCTTTGATGTGCGACCGGTGTGCTGCAAACTCCCCATTTCGACGCTTTACATATGTATGTATGTACAGGCACTTTTGTCTATTCGAATGGCAAGGGCATCTAGGGCATCAAACTGTATGTGGCTGATTCCGTCCTTCATCCGCGTACCACAGAGGCAACTATAGCTTTCACATGCAAGGCCAACCGCACCTGGTGGACGTCTCCAAACCTGCACATCTTTCATGAGCACAGGAACCACGGAAGGATCCTTTCATCCTGCGCACATCATTCCGTGACGGTTTATACTATAGAGAGGCATGAGCACGAGAAAACCTGCCAGGCTGGCATGGTCCAGGCCAAAGGTTCCCCCGTTGAAGGCTAGGTTTTCCGGATTGAGAGGGATTTTCTTGTCACAATCCGTCAGAAATGACAACAAGACTTGGATGGACAACCAGAAGGCGACGGGGCAAACCGGTAGAGAGTCAGCGAAATCTGGATCGGTGAGGAGCCATGGGAACTTAACAGCCGCATCGGACGATGGAAAGACGCTCTCTTTCGGAGGGACCGTCTTTGAATAATATGAATGTCTCTCAGTCGAGTATAAACTTTTGCCAATCGCGTAATGCCTCCTTCCTCATCTACACCCTCCAGTTTCGTCCTGCCCTTCGTGTCATGGTATTCCTGAGAAGATAGGACGGATAAGAGTAAGATATTGCGCCATCCTGATGTTTTCAAGCTCGACCGGACAGCGCTTTATAGCTACAGTCGGCCAAGTATGATCGAAATCTGACCACACACGCGCACGAAAAACATCCGCCCGTGGCCATAATCTGGGGTCGAACAACGTGTGAATGACGTACGCGGGAATTCATGGATGCCACCAACTCTCACCCGGAACGTGCGGTAAGTGACACCGTTCTCGTTCTCTCCGTGATTCGTTTTCGTTCCGCGCATCGTACTGCGCCGCACGGGCAGAGACTCCAGTGAATTGCCGTTTGCATGGCGGCTTTTGCCCTACCACGGCCCTGTTTCATTCTGCTACGAGAATCGGCCTCGTGGAGCGCGATATCGTGGGTTATGCTTTTTTTTTTTTTTTTTTTTTTTTTTTTTTTTTTTTTTTTTTTTTTTTTTTTTTTTTTTTTTTTTTGTTCATGTAC
>SRPV01000832.1:0-13429 GCA_018360135.1 Claviceps sorghi | reverse complement strand
AAAAAAGACAGTCGCGATCCTGCTCTCCCGCGGGCATTGTATCCCAAACTACGTCGCGATGCGTGCCTCATCCCCCTCCATACGCATCCCCAGTCGCCCCTTTGTTTTCCGTCCTCGTCTACGGTGACGCCTTGGCATCGTAATGCGCAATCTGGTCCGTGATGACCAGACCGGCCACGGCCGCCGAGGTCAGCGTGGCGATGACGCCCGAGACCAGCGCCGAAAAGGCCAGCTTGGAGACGTCGCCGCCGCGGGAAGGGGCGAGCTGGCCGAGGATGCCAATCTGGATGCCTAGCGAGCCAATGTTGCCGAAGCCGCAGAGGGCGTAGGTGGCGATGAGACGAGAGCGGGGGCTGAGGTTCTGGTAGTCGGCTTTGGTGGTGAGATCGAGGAAGGCGTTGTATTCGTTCTGTGGAGGGGGTCGCGGGAGCTTAGTCAAGATGTAATTTTCCCATGTGATTTTGTCATGTAATTTTGTCATGTAATTTTGTCATGTAATTTTGTCATGTGATTCAACACTCACCGTAACGACCTTTTGAGAAATCAGTCTCCCAACCAGCAAAATGTCGCGATAGTCGTTCTGCCGCGGAACTCCCAGGAAAAAGGCCACGGGCCAGAGCATGTACCCCAGGATGGTCTGCAACGTCAACGTCGGGTCGTTGATGTTGAGATAGCGCCCCCACCACGTCAGCAGGGCGTTGATGAGGCCCACGACGGCAATGACACACAGCAGGGAGGCGACAATGGTGCCGCCAATCTTGATGCCGAGCCAGGCGCCGTTGGCAAAGGCGTGGAGGGCGTTTTCGGCCTTGTGCTCGTCGTCGTCCGGCAGGACCACGCGGCCGGCCGTGAGCGTCTCCTCGGTCTCGGGGTAGCGCAGCTTGGAGATGGCCAGCGAGGCGGGGATGGACATGATGCACGACGAGACCAGGACCTCGGCGTTGAGGCCGAGGCGGATGTAGCCCACGAGCACGGAGCCGGAAATGGTGGCGAAGCCGCAGGTCAGGATCTGGTGGATCTCGGCCTTGGTCATGTGCGGGACAAAGGGCCGGACGAGCATGGCCGACTCGCCCTGGCCGATAAAGGGCGTGGCGGCCGCGACGACGGCCTCCGCGCCGGACACGCCTAGGCCCCAGAAGACAAACGTCGCCACCTTGCGGATGAACCATTGCAGGAAGCCAATGTAGTACAGCACCTGCACCAGGGAGATGAAGAAGATGATGGCCGGGATGACGGCAAAGAAGAAGAAGGTGAGCTGCGACGTCTTGTCGTCCGTCAGGAAGGCCACGCCCTCGCGGGCAAATCCCAAAAGATCACCAGCACGGTCGGCGATGAAGCGGAAAATGTCGTAGCCGACGCCGGTGCGCAGCACAAAGAGCCCGATGATGTACTGGCTGAGCATGCCGACAATGACGGTGCGCCAGTTGATCCGGCTGCGGTGTTTGCTCGTGAGCCAGAAGACGCCAATCATGAGCAGCATGCCGAGCAAACTGATGGCGCGGTTTGCTCGCGAGTTGTCGGCCACTTCTTCCGACGCAAAGCTGCCCACCAGGACGACGGCCAGAGCGCCCGCCGCGCCGACAATGGTGCGCAGCTTGGGGGGGATCGCGTGGTATATGACCAGAGCCGAGCGCTCCCAGAGCCATCGGATTGCGCTCGAGAGGTAGCGGGCAGGGACGTAAAAAAACATGAGGCGGAGCGAAATTATCAGCCACAGCAGGAAGGGAACCACCCAATTCTTGTCGTGCCGGTGCAGGACAAGCGAGGCGATCCACCAGCCTGTGAAGAGGAGGAAGTAGAAGAGGTGGAAGAAGGGGCGGTACTGTCGGTAGAAGCGCTGGAGGCGGTTCGAGGAGGAGGAGGAGGCGGCGTCGTCATGGTCTGCAGAGCCGCGCCTGGTGCTCACGACACCCGCTTCGGCCTTTTCGTGGTCGCTGTAGTCTGGCGAAGTACTCGGGGGCTGGCTCTTGTCGACGCCATGATGGTCGTCGCGGGGTTCATGGCGAGGGTGCGCGGGATGGCTCGCGGTATCCAGGGCTGGGTCGGGATTTCCAGGCTGCCGCGACTGCTGTGGTTCCTTCGCCTCGTTGCTGGAGCTCGCGCTCTGGGAAGTCTCGGCGTCCATGGACGGTATCTATGTCTGATGCGGACGTGACGTGGATGTGGATGTGGATGTGGACTCGAATGTGGACTCGAGGGGTAGGCGATGTCTGCAAAGGCGACACAGCTGTCGAATCGCCGCAGAAAGCAAGAGACTCGCCGATGACAGAAAAGAGCGCAAAGCGGTCGAGGATCAAGGATCGACAATCGACATTCGACATTCGACATTCGACATTCGACAGCCGCACGGGGTCCAGGGGTCCCGAGTTTCGGAAAGGCAGACGGAGAAGCCTGCTCGCTCCCACGCAGGCGACGTCACCGAATCCTGTGCGACGCGTCCGATGAGCAGATTCGGCAAAGGCACGAGAGCGGACAGGGAACACGGAACACGGAACACGGAACACGGACAGAAGGGTAAAGGACCGACGAAAAAGATGATGGGAACAGATAGAGAGGCCAAAGGACGAGAGGCAGAGAGAAAAGAGACGAGAAAAAAGGGAAAGGAGACAAGAGATAAGGAAGAAAAGAAAAAAGAGAGAAAAGAAAGAAAAGAAAGATAAAAGATAAAAGACGATAAAAAGAAGAGGAAAAGAAACGGGGGAAAAAAGCAACGCAGCATACCACCAGCAGACCCAAGGCGGAACTTTTGCTCCCAACGGCTGACGGCTCGCCGCCACTGCGCGCCAAGATCCAGCCCGACAGATCTCCCATGGTCCCCTCGTGGACAGTGGACAGCCCAACGGAACGTCGCCGTACATAGATAAGTCGATGGCCGTGGCGCATCACCAAAGCCACGCAGCCAACGGGAAAACGGAAACGCACGCGAGCACGTCGAGTCGATCCAATCAGGCAGGAGGCATGGGCCCGCCTGCCGCTGACCAGCGACCAGCCGTTATCAGTCGTGCCTGCCTGCCTCGGCCGCAACCAACAGAACTCCGCTTGGCGCGTCCCCACGACCCCGACCTTGCCGTTTCCGCAGCGGAGTGCGACACAGATGGTGGCTGTCCATTCGTCGGCTGGCGTGGCGGAGCCATTCCCTGCCGGCGCGCACTGTGCGGCCCGGCCTGGCCCGATAACGCCCTTAAGGGTCTGTCCGTTCTGCCTGTCATCAAGGTATCGAGTACATTCAGCCATTTACGTGCAGCATACATGAATGTCCGTGAAGCGGCGCCATGTCTCTTGTACTCCTCAGCAGACCTCTGCAAGGTGACTGACTGCATGGCTCCAAAAGATACAGCTTCCCGAGGTGCGAAACAAGATGAATAGGAATAAAGAGGTGGTGATGCTCGTGAGCTACGGTTTTTTTTTTTTTGTTTTTTTTTTCCTTTTCCCTCTTTTCTCCCTCTTCTTTCCTTTCCATAGCCCACCACAACAAGTCAACAGCATGTCCACCCTGTCCCCTACTCCCCCCCTCTGAACCGCCGGTTAAACTCCTCCACCGCGACGCCAATCATCTTGTACAAGAACGCCCGCTCGCTGCCGCCGCCCACGGGGATAAACGGTCCATTCGCTCCTTCTCTCAGCACCAGGCTGACCCCAGTGCGCTCCTTGGTAATGGTCTGAACATCCTTCAACGGCACGTCCCACTCACTAGTCAGACGCCTGGACCTAATAAGCAGTATCCGAGCAAACGTCACCATGACCACCATGTCTTCCTTGGGCAGTTCCAGATGCCCAATGTACTGCTCGTCAAAGTACCGTCCATTGTCCACTTGCTTCAGCCAATACTGTCCCATTGCCTCGCGCGCGTTGTACGGCCGCACGATGCCGTCGCGCGGGATGAACCGCGGAAATCGCGTGCGCTCGAGCTCCTGTCCGTCAAACACGGTTGTGGTATTGCGAATGCCCTCGCTGACGTTGCTGGCCATGTCCAGTACACCGACGGCCGGCTTGGTAGCCAGGCCCAGTACCCCCTTTCCGACTCCCTTGAAGAAGCCCAGCGCTCCCTCTTGTTCCGCTCCTTCAAGCGGCTTGCGCGCCAGGCCCCCGACTCCCGATGCAACACTCGTGAACAGGGAGTTCGCCCCGGCAGCAACGCCGTACAGCGCGTGTTTGGGCCGGTTTCGAGCCTTCGTAATGCGCCTTCGATCCTGAAATTGCTTGTCCAACGATGCCGCTGCCAGCCCTTTGCTCAGACTGCCAGTGAATTTGGACAGGCTGTCCGTAACGCCAAAGACCGTCTTCTTGGCAAATGATGCGGCGCCCTTGGCGATGCCAATCCCAAACTCTTCCGGCCGGTCCGAGAGGATGAGGCCCTGGTACGGTTCGTAAAAAATGTCCGTGACGCCAGACGAGATGTTGTTGAACAGACCGACGGGGTTGCCCAAAAAGTCGGCCGACCCCAGAATCTTGTGAATCTGATACATTACTTCCTGACTGTAGTGGTTCGCCATGTTCTGCACCAGTACCGGCGCCGACACACGAACATTGTCGAGCATCAGAGCGTTGAAGCGGATGGGCGCATCGTTGACATTTCCAATGGCCATGGTCATGACGTTGAGGAAGTACATGATTGGATTTCGTGATGACGTCTTGTCTTCGGCATTGATGCGCTCGGTGCGCATGAAGCTGAGGTCGATTTGCATAGGCTGAATATTCAGAACTTCAAAGTAAATGTCCTGACCGCCGGGCTGTTGAGACGGCTCGGGGATGTCCAAGTCCTCGTCACACAACTTGCCTTCTTCTTCCACCGCCGTCCAGCTGGCCCCAGGAATGTTGGAAAAGTCCAGCAGCGCAAACACAAAGTCCTCATCCAGCTCTACCGTCATCTGCTGCAGGAGGACCGAGGCATATTTGATATATGTGACTCCGTAGGAATCATCCTTGACCCGGCTCACCATGCCGTGCAGCGACGGGTGGGCATCCACCTCGTTGGCCTTCTTGGGCACCACGCTGGGATACAGAACCATAGGGAAGATGCCACCGTAGAGCTGGTTGTCAACCTGCATCCACTTGACGGCCAGAGACACCGTTTGGATCAGCGGTGAGTCGCTGAACCGAAGCTGGACGTCCCTGAAGGTGACATAGGCCAGTTCCTTGAGCTGCGCGTTGATCAGCGAGATGCCGATTCCAGAGAGTCTGAGCTGCGCTCGGATCGTTGCGCCCGTGTCAAGGTCTCTGACCTCGAATGCCTCGGGCCCGGTGGCGGTTCTGGACAAGGTCTTGGGTTTGTACATGCTCTTACTGGCTCTGTAGTTGCTCAGAATCAGTGTCTGCGTTGGTCCATCGGCAGCGACATTGATGTCAATGATTTTCTGCTGTCCTGAGCTAGACACGAACTTCATTGGAATCTGATTCCCAATCTCGGCCAGTTTGACGTGACGTTCCTTATTGTTGGCGGCAATGACCAGCTCGCGAAATTTGGCCGCGGGAAAATCCCATGCGTATGGCATGATGCTCCTAGGAGGCAGCCTATACCGGATTGGCCTCCAGCCACTACGGTCCTCGCCATCATCTTCGTCGACGTTGGGATTGGCCTGGTAAAAGGTAAACTCCGTGTCGCTCTCATTGCGCATGGAGAAGGGCCAGTTCTTGGTTTCCATGCTCAGATGGAGAAAAATGGTTGCGTCTTCCAGGAGGATCTCAACCCGCACTAGGCGCTGACGCTGTCCGGCCTTTGCGATTTTGACGTGAGTGGTGCCAACGTCGGCAATATTGAAGGGCGAGGTCCATTGGTTGTCCACTCCGGAATAGCAAAGACAAAGCTGTTTCACGGCCGACTTCTGCATAAAATGCAGGGGCTGCAACGCGCCAGGCTCAAGGGTCATGTAGCCCGAAGAGCTCGACTCCCGAACCAGGAGCTCTTCATCCAGCTTGTTCTTGAGCACAAATCGAGGCGCAAGAGTGACAACCTTGGTCATTTTGTATTTTCCCTCGCCCGAGTTGACCGTGATGCCGAGGTGAATCTCCTTGTTCTTCGAGCTTGAATTCAACACGACTTCAGACGTGCTACCAATGGCATCAAAACTCTGAGGCTTGCTCCATTCTGACTCGTCCACCTTGAGCAGCGCCCGATTTCTATTATCGTCATTGCCATAGGAGAACATGAATGGCAACGCCTTGGGCCGGTCGCGGTCGCCATCGGTCGTATTGGCGAGATGAAACTGGCCGGCCGCAGGTTTGGCCTGCTGCAACCAACTCTTCATACGAATACGGAGGTGAAGCCCCGTCTTGTTCAATACCACGTATGGGCTATACACGGTCACTTTGAACGCACCACCACTGTCGGGGATCTTAAAGTAGTGCAATGCGAGGTTGAGCGACAAGCCATCATCATCCTTGACCACTATCCTCCTCTCCTTGCGGAAGTCTTCAGTGTTGCCAGTATTGATAATGGCGAAGTCGCTCGGCTTGAATACTGTATCCTGCATATCGATGCTGAGAAGGAGGAGGTGCGAGAGCTCCACGACGTGAACAGGGCTCACTCCGCCTTTGCGCAGGAAGTTTGACCAGTCTTTCTTGGTGTTTTTGTCATAGATTCGGTATTTGAAGTCGTAGGGTAAAAGGTTTTCCAAGGTGACAGGCGCAGATAACTTGATCTTCATGTACGGATATAGTCTGCATAGTTCGGAATCAGCAGGCGTACTCTTTTGTTCAACTGTGCCAGAGACTGCGTATTGACACCTCGTAACATACCTTGTGATGGGATTGGACTTGTCAAACCGAGCATTGACTTGAAAGTAAAAGGGATCCCCATTCTCTCCTTTGCACACCAACCGCTTCGTCGGCCGCTGCAGCAAATCCCTCCACCAAATCAGATCTCGGCTCCAATGGTACCCGAATCCGCCATCGGGGCGGATCAGTGCACGCTTCTCAAAGACGGCCCCTACCGGAGCGGGCCGCGAATCACCTGGTGCAATCTTCTCAATCTTCAGCAGATGACCCTGTTGCACGTCGTAGACGCCGAGCTCCACGGGGATTTCGGTCGCGTTCTCCACCATCAGCGGCGATCGAAGCGTGACGTATTTGACGTTGTCGGGCCCGAGCCTGACCTCCACACATAGCCGGTGCAGGACATCATCGGTCTTCGGGCGAAGACCATACAGGAATTCGCCTTCTCTGTCGAGCCTGACATTCTTCACCACGTCAAAACCACTACCCTCAAGTTGAACCCCCACGTCATTTTGACTGGATTCGGTCAAGAGGTTCTCACGCATCTTCTCCCAGTGCTCAAAGGTCCACGACGACTCTGCACCATCTTCCAGCCGCAAATCAATAGGCTCCTTGGAACTTGCACTCTTGGAATGTAAAATCACTTCAAAGCCCGTGTAGTTTCGAATCCGATATGGGGCCTCGACTCCTCTAGGCTTGTCAAGAACATTTTGTTCTGTTGTCAGAAAGGCCAATGACTTGGATGCCAAGGCAATCGAGGCTGTCGTGACAGTAATGTCAAAGGTTTTCTTGGAGGCCACATCCACCGATATCAGCCCAGAGCTCGGGTCTTTCGCTATGCCAAGTCCAACCTGCCAAGGTTCCAGTAGCGGTTCCCAACTCGATTTGGAGAAATTGTAGACGCTCGAGTACATGTCAATCGCGGATTCGGCTTTCAGGTTCGACGACCAATTCTCCGCAGCGGCGGTGAAGTTCTTGATGCCAATGTCGAGTATGGGCAGCTCGTGCAGGTCACCAATCAAAACAATGCGAATGCCTTCAACAGTGGCCGACAATTCCTCGTGATGAGGCGCGGTGGCTGCGACAGGTTTCGAAGGTGGCTTGATCGATTTCCCGGCAATGGTTTTCGTGCCTCTTGTTTTGGCAATTGTGGAAAGACCGCGTCCGCTGGCAGACTGGTACTTCAAGCCGGCGTTACGGAGCTGTCTTGCCTTCTGCGCTGCGGCCGTCTCTTGGGCATCTTGCGCCTCATTTCCAGAGAGTTCTCCTGCTTTGCTCACGACTTGCAGCACGAGAAGGATATCACGGAGCGATAACCGGAGAATCAGTGGCTCGACGTCCACGTGAATACTTGTTCTACCAACCTGAGAACTGTCCATGTTCAATTGAATGGAGAAGTCGTCGATTATGCGAAGGCGAGATGTCTCAAACTTGTCCATGCGGCACAGATACATGCCAATTTCGGATATCTGGAAAGTGAGGGCATGTTGTTTTGATAGCAGCATTTGTCGAATGTTAAGGACAATAGCCTCGGAATTCGTTGCCGGTGGATTTGCTATGAGTATGACCTGGGCATCCACCAGATTAATACGAAACGCCATCGACATTGGCGACTCTGTGTCCGATTTTTGAGGCTTGGGCGAGCTCTGCCCATTTCTCTGCCGAGAGAGTTGGGCATGCTGTCTTTCTGAGCCAGAGGCGTTCGTGTAACCTGCCTGTACAGAATTGCTTTCAGACTCATCGGCGCTCTCTCCGGTGCTCTCTCCGATGCTCTCATCATCCATTGGACTGGCATCGTTCACGGTGAGCCCCTCAGTGACAAATCGTTGGATAGTGAATAGATAGTCGAGAGCAAAGATAATTCGCGGGCTATCGACAGTAGCCATAGCAATCAAGCTTCTCTCCTTGCCTCCCGACATGGTAATGCTGGCCATGAGTTGCTGGGCTTCTTTGTTGGACGACGTCATGATGCGCTTGAACTTGTTCGTTTCTCTTGGTCGACTGTCGTGAATTGTGAAAGAGTGTATCAGAAGCTCGGCCTCTAAAGATCCGTCAGAGAGAACTCTCGTCTTCAGACGCGTCTCGTCAAGCGAGAACTTGGAGAGACTGGATTTGGCCAGATCGCCAACTGGCTCGTCTTCTTCTGCCATGATGAGTTCCAGTCCAATGGTGTTGGCACAAAACACAAGATCCAGCTTTGTCCACGCATCTCGCAAAGAGCTGAGCTCTGGGGATAGATCAACAAGTTTCTGATTGCCACCATCCTCTTCCATCTCGGGCGCTGCTCTCGCACGTTGCAGAGTACCTTCATCCACCATTTTAGCGGCTTCCTCGTCGGAATCCCCCCCTTCGCCAGCAAAAGCGGCAGGAACAGACTTGGAGATCTCCAGCAGTGACTTTAATTGGAATTGGGTTAGGCGGAGTTTGATGTCTGAAAGAGAGCCCTCAATCTCTGTATCTGGTCGCTTCACCCCTTCTTTATGCTCTGCATATGTGATGTTGAACCCCAAGTCCACGTGGTCAAGCATCTCGAGCTCTTCGGATCGATCGTTCGAGTAGTGGAAGTCGGAAGTAAGCCTTACGTTCCTGATGCCAGCGGAGACCTTCATCGCGATTACCGAGTTCTCACCATCGTCTAGTGGTACGAACTTGTTTTGAGCATAGATTTCGCCCAAGTACGCAGTAGTGACATCGCATTGATGTTGATCCGAGACGAAAAGGCGGGGAAACACTACGATGGGTGTCTTGACCAGGACATCGAATTTGATTTTGCTCGGGTCCTGCTGAATTTGGTTGGCGCGAGTAACAGCCGCTTGCCTAGCAGCATTGTACAGTGCTTGCATTTTTCCGAATTTGACGAGGAAGTCAATGATCTTGCGAAATGGCTCTTCGACGAAGTTCACCTTGACTGATCCAGCTCGTAGGAAGACTGAGCTATCGTAGCCGGGATAAATTTTTTCGTTTCCGGCATCAAAGGTTTCGTATCTGAAATCAGCGAGGTCATCTCCCTGAATCGTGACTAGTCTGCGCAAATTCGAGTCCGCCGAGACGCCAAGATTGACATCGTCCACAAGAGACAGATCACCCAACTTCGCGGATATGCGCATTGTATTGCCACTGATGAATATGCCGGCATCACCATGGTTCAACGAGAGAGTAGCTAGCCTCATTCCATCGTTATTGAGTATAAGGCGGATAGCCTTCAAATCAACCTTGACGCGGATCGAGGCCGTCTTATCGGCAGGTGTTGGCGGCTGTATCCCTCCTTCATTTAAATTCTTGTTCTCATCAGACTCCGTTACCTCAATGGCAGATGTCGGAGTGTTCTCTTCGCTATCACCTCCGGTAAAGGTGATGAGGATAAAATCTAACAGCGTCAAAAGCGTCTTACGGGTTACGACAATGTTGATAGTGGATACAACGGCGGTAATATTTGTTTCAACGCCTTCGTAGACAGGCATGAACTCTGGTGACTGTCTGTTGATTTTCCTATACTCGACATGTACGAGGCTCCTGCCAGCTCTGAGATCCTCAGGATCGCCGGAGGACACGATTGATTTGAATTCTCCAGACGGAATTTCGACAAAATCCTCGACTGCTACGGATCCCAGGGACACTTCAGCAGCCATGTCATATGTCCTAGTGTAAAACGCTAGATCAAACCGCTCAGCGACCAACTCGACTAGTAGGGCATCTGGCTTGACATGATCCGGGTCGCTTTTGTACAGTGACCCTTTCAGCGTGTCCACTTTGAAGTTGAACTCGAAGCTCTTTTGTTGGATGTTGAGATGTTGCAGATTGCCTCCGTCGGTAGCATCCTCAAAGTCGTCGTCATCGTCGTCAAAGTCCTCTAGAACAACTGCCGTCTGAGGCTGCATGAAGGGAAACGCAGGGGGTTGACGATCCCTTTGAGACTTGCGCCGTGAGCGAGTCGAGCTATTACTCATGAATCGTGGGCGCTGAGGCTGAGGCTGAGGCTGTGACACGTCCAAGGTAGATGTCACAAGGTCTTGCGTCTGACCAAGTTTCGGGATAGCGACATCAATTACCTTCATGAGATTTTTGTACTTGGAATCCGACACTGTAGCGTGTAGGATGGGAAGATGTCCTGAAACGCGCAGCTTGGTAAGGTTTGATGCCTTTGGCAGAATCGATGTCTCTACGACAAGATCAACGTTGATCTGTTCCACCACATGCAATTGCGAGTCCGAACTTCCCTTGGCAAGCTGTTCTTTAGTTTCCTCAATGGACGGACCAATCAGAACTTGCGTAGATGTGAGCTTGACCAAAAACTTGTCGTACATGACCGACTCCAAGCGTTTTTGGTCGGCCTCACTGTAGATCTGACGCTGCTTTGACTGAATCTCCTTAAGAGTCTTGTTGTCAACAAGCTCGCTGTTGACATGGATATGACCCGCATCCACAATCAAACAAGTCGACTGCTTTGAGACAACGCTCACCGGCAAAATTATGAGAGGTGCCTGGAGGTCCAATTCGGCGTTGACAGTCCTGTGCTCCTCCAGAGCAAACTCCAAACCGGCGCGAGTTTGCTCTCTGAGACCTTCGACAGTTGCACCAGCACTCTCCATCAGGGCTGTGATGGACTCCATGTGTCTTTCGGGTGGGCGAAAGAAGTCGACGACGCCGACAACAAAGTTGGGGTTCCACACAATCTCCAGAGGCTTCAACTTTCCGACAACAGCAAAGTCTCCTTCTCGTTCCAACGGGTTCTGTTCAACCTCAAACTGAAAGAACGGCTCTTCATCATCGTTCTCAAGCTCCTTCAAGGACAAACTTTTTCGTTTACGAGTCTCGGGAGCATCCTTCACGCGAACGATCTCGGGGTAAAGACTATCGGGCGTGGTACCGTCGTTGACTCGCAAGCCCCCGAGACTCACATTTGCCAGTATAGAGTCGGTCCTCTTGAGGGCCTTTGCCTTGAAAACATCAAAGTGAAGACTCAAGAGATCAGACGGGTCGTCGTGAGGGCCTTTCTTCAAGGTGAAGCTTCCAGTGCTGAGAGAGGCCTCGAGACACAAACTGACGGCTTCCCTCGGAACATCTATTTCTTCGGTAAGGGCAGCCCTCTCATCCCAATCAATCATGTCGTACAGCTCCTTTCGCTGCTCTTCAGTCATCTGAGTGTTTTCCTCGTTTTCCTGGATTGTTCCCTGAGGCTTTGATCCCCACATCCAGGCCAGCCAGCCCTGCTGCTCTGGTTGTTGAGGTTGCTTCTTCAACGCTTCAGCATTTTCCTTCTTCAGCTGGTTTCGTGCCAAGGAACGCCAGAATCGCAAATCCTCATAGTCCAACTTCCACTCCAACTTTTGGAGGGTCTCTCTTTCTTCGGCCGTCATCTGTTGTTGCTGTTTCTTCTTCTTGAAAAGCTCAATATACGTTCGTCGATTGTCACGACGCTCGCGGAAGTAGTCCCAGGACCATTTGCGGTTCTTTTCGTGAATCTTATGCAGAACGGCGTTGCCTGCAAAGAGCAACCAAGCCCGAGGATCCTCTTTGGGCCTGCTGCCCTTTGGTTTCAAGCTTTTGTATTCCTGGTGTCTGATAAAGTAATGGAACAAATCGACCATCATCAGCGCATCGCGATATTGGTGGTCGTCGAGAACGAGGCCAATCTCTTCAAACAATAAATTCGCCTTGAATTTCGGGGCACGAATGTCTCCAGACTTGTCCAGCTCAATTTTTGCTTGACCATTGACTGGCCGCAAGATGTACTGGTGATCCGCATGAACGGCATTGGTCTTACCCAGCATGCTTTTGAAACTCTCTACCATGTCGTCGTGTGACATGGGATCCTGGGACGATGCAGGCACCTCACGCCCGGTGCCAAACAGGTCCGTATCCGTGTTCCAGTATACGGACAAAGCGCCCAACGTCGCCAGTTTATGTGTTGTCGTTTTTGAATCTTGAATGAATGTGGGCTTCCATTGGCCATCAGTGCTTACTGCGCTGAATTCCTCCAAGATGAACCCGAGCGCAAACGGATGCCCAGGAGCAGATATGGAATCCTCGTAGCGGATGTGGATGTTCTTGACGGTCACCTGAAGATTGTCGACGACCTTTGTGACGAGACTTTGCGTAAAGCTTTCGTTCTTCTTCTGTTCTTCCTGGCTCATTCCTTCCTGGTTCTTTTCTTTCAACAACTCAGCATTATCCAACTTCTCCATCTTGATCCGCTGCCTCCTCCGCTCCTCTTCTTCTTCGTCATATTCAGCCTCCTCTTTCGGGCTAGCGAGCAGGAAAACATCCTCAATGAGAACCTTGACCGGGGCGCCACGGAGATTGGACCAGGGAATGACGAGGGTTAGCTCTCCCAAATGGCCTTCCACGACATTAATGGGAAGCTTCAGTTGGTCCAGAGCCTCACGGCGAAGATGAAGATTCCGGAGCTTGACGTCACCAGACCAGATACCGACCTTGAGTTGCGTTGGGTCGAAGTTCTCGACATACATGCCCAGGAAGCGGTTCAGCAGACCGGCCACCAGTCCCTCCAGCATGGTGGCGGTGTTATTGCCGTGATCCCGGCAGGGTGAGCCAAGACGGTAGTTAGCAGCTGCCAAGGACTATGCTGACGGCATGAGGCGGGGAGCCAACGTCGAGGTTTGTGCTTGTGCGTGTTCGTTTTCGCTCGAGGGGTCGCATCGACGGTGCCAAGAAAACGAACCAGTCGTTTTTTTTTTTTTTTTTTTTTTTTTTTTTT
>SRPV01000831.1:0-13434 GCA_018360135.1 Claviceps sorghi | reverse complement strand
ATCTCTCGTTGTAAAGGGAGAAAAGAAAGAAAAAAAGAAAAAAAAAAAAAAGAAAAAAAAAAAAAAAAAAAAAAAAAAAAAAAAAGAAAAAAAAAAGAAAAAAAAAAAAAACTCCTCGAACCCATCTCTTCATCGACTCGTTCCTCCACGCGCCTCTACCCTTCGTCGACTTCCTCGTCCCATTGCTCCTTCTCCTTCTTAATGAGCTCTGCCATGTCCGCCGGCTTGAAGATGGAACTGTCGGCATCAGACTGTCGCGGCACCTTGTTGAGCTTCTCGTCGTCAAACACTGATCCAATTGTGTCAATCCACCGCCGCCTTCGCTCCATTAATGTCTTGGTCTGATCTCCAATGCCTGGTCGTGCTGTGCCTGCCGCACCGCCCACAAAGTGACTGCCTCCACCTGCACCTCCCGGTCGCTTTGTCTTCTTGGTCTTACCCATGGTCCGCGTGCGCTTGAGATAGGCAGCTTGCACCTGAGAGTCGAGGTCTTCCAGGATGGTCTGGTATTCTTGGTTGGCCATGCGTTCGCGCACGAGTTCCGTCAACCGCGCCTTGCGCGCTCCGTTGATCAACATCTGCTCTTTCAAGCGCGACTGCAGTAGTCGTAGCCTGCCAGCCACCTCGTCGTCATAATGCCCGTCGTATTCGCTCTCGAAGCCTTCCTGCGGGAGGAATCCAATGTACCTCAGTTCTTGCTTAAGACGCTCGTCCACCTGCGCGTATTCGAGCTTGGGATGCGTCGCCTTCTTCCATGCTTCGGTGGATGACTCGCTCATGTACGTCGCCGGGGGGAACGAGTTCAACTTGTCGTCGCCATTCTGTTCTTCTCCGTTGACGTCGCCGTTCATCGACGTGTCACCGTTGGCCACGCCATTGGCTGCTGGTTTGTCATCGGACCCTTGCGAGCGGTGCTCCGGTCGCAGCAGTTGAAGCAAACGCGAGCCCAATGGTCCTATGGATAAGGCATCTGTTTCGCCGATGCTGTCACTCATGTTCTCTATGCTGCCTCGTGGCTGATTGGGTGGAAGCTTCTCGCGACCTTGCTGAGGCGAGTCGATTGCCATGGCCCCGTCTTCTTCCGCCCAGATCTCGGTATAGTGCCTCTTGCCTCGTTTGGGCATGACGAATGGCGACACTCGATCGCCTCGCTCGCGTAGAAATCCCAGGTCCTCCTCGGAGAATGGTCGGAAATACGGGTCGATGTATGTTGAGAAGGTAGAAAAGTTGATCTGGCTGCTGGGTTTAGCAATGCTATAATCGCTGTCGGGTGGATCCCCGGCAATAAGATTCGCGAGATCGTTCTTGGGGTACACAGCCACTGAGTATATCGCCTTCTTTTCTTCGTCCGACATTCCCTCGTGGACAGGCCGTATTTCGTACACGGTGGGGTCGGGAAACGTGGAAGGGTCTTCGCCGAATGTTTGCGCTGCGGGCAATTGTCGCTTAGGCGGCGCACCTTCGTCCTCGGAGCTGGATTCCTCCTCTGCCTCTTTGATTTCTTCCTTGGTCTTCTGGTCGACGTCCATTGCTGACGGGGACCCTGCAGCCACGGGTGACAGTGACGAGCTCGCAGAGTCCGCTCGAGAGTGCTTCCGCTTCGCATCCTTGATTGGCGATGATTGGTCTAATGATCCTGCCCGTCAGTATAAAAGTGGAAAGAAAGGAAGAAAACGAGAAAGAAAATGAAGAAAGAAAACAGAGAAAGAAAGAGAAGAGAAAGAAATAATGGCGTCATGATTGCTCGTCACATAGATACGCACATACCATCGTTTGTCTGTCCCTCAGATGCCCTTTTTCTTCTCGGTTTCAATCTCTTCATCTCGTGCTCACCGTCCATACGAGCGTCGTAGTCGTCGGGACGCTTCTTCCGTTCGTCCGCAAGATGCCGCATGCCTCTGTCGTAGAACGTGGATCGCTTCTCCATGATGTTTACCAAGTTCTTCAGCTTCTCGAGCATCGCGTCCACGCTCTTGGAATCAGGCACCATGGCGTTGACAGCGCTTGAATCCACCAGATCCTCATATTTCAGGTTGTTCTTGAAGAGAATGACTCTCGTGTTGAGGTAGTCTGGATCGTAGAATTCTTGAGGCGGTAGACTGGCAGAGGGTGCTGGTGCGGGCGTGGAGTTGCGACTCTGTTTCGGCATCGCGGCAGCGTTTTTTTTGCCTAGGCCAACGTGGCTCGACCCAGGAGCCATGATAGGCATTGCGAATAGATGGAGATCAGCGTCTCATGGACAAAGTTTGATACAGTCGGGCGGTTGAGCGATGCATGTCGCGTCCGGCACGTCGCAGACCTCTGGTTTGTTGTGATTGGCGGCGGCGGCGTTGATCAAGGTGCAGGTGGTCACTGCCACCTGGTGGTTGTGGCGGGAGCGGCGGGGCTGTGGTCATTAGCTGTCGTCCAAAAGCCAAGCACGGCACCGGAAGCAGATAGTCCGTCCGCCGCAGCATTGAACGATCCGAATTGGAGCCAGATAATTATTCAGTCGGCCATGTCCATCTTTTTCCTTGGAGCTCAGTGAACCAACTTCACTGTCGGCTGTGGTCAGTACGTCCGACTTATCTTCTCGCTCAAAGGACATGATGCTAACCCGGCTGCTCGTGGCGTTACAAGAGTCACCGTTCGCGTTTGTCCGCGCCAGATAGCCTCAGCAACGAAGGGTAATCTCGATCGAACCAATTAGGATTCGGAACACGTAAAATGCACCGCAAAACAAATACATGATCCGAACGAAGCCAATGTACAGCAGCGTCCTCGTGGAGTGCAATTCTAGTAGTCTCTGCTAAAGAATTTCCCAACCTCGACTATCATCCGCGTGGCCTAGCCGCACGTACTTGCGAGAAGTGTTGGCCATGCGAAAGCTATGCGCAAAGCAGTGCCTTGTGAATGACGACGTGCAATGGCACCCTTGCAAACTATAATTGGATCGGTCTTGATGCTAACTCGGATCAAGACTAGGCGGCTACAGAAGCGAGAGAGTTGAAACTTTGCGTTCCATCGTCTTCCTCGTGACTTGGACGAAGACAGCAGTACAACATCAGACTTGCTCAAACGTGCATCTTCCGTATTCAAAGGCATGGCTGATCTTGTATCTGTTATCTGCATGAGGGGAAAGTATAGAAACGCTTATTGCCAAGCACATATCCCCAGCCGTAGATGATTTGTATTCGGAAACATCAGTTTGGACTCAACACCCCAAGCCCTGCAAGCACTCCTCATGCCGCATCCTCCATCCGTCCTACCATGGCCGTCATCAGTCAGACACTATTCGGTTAAAAAAATGAGCGGTAAGTACCTATCGTTTGTCTCCTTCGTGACCTTCTCCAGGGCAAGCCCCTGTGCTTGCGAATACTTGCGAGACGATCGGCGTATCCGAAATGATCTGCTCATAATAAGGGCAATGGCGAATGCCCTGCTCGGGCTTCTCGTTGCATGGAAGGTCTATATATTGGATGATGCTAGACTCCTCCTTTGGAACGTCTGGGGAGACGTAGTAGGTCTGGACGACATATTCTTTGCACATTGTTTCCACTTTGCAAAAGAGACACTTGATGATGGTTTGAAGCTGAGTTTGGGATGGTGCGGGGTTGAAGGCAAATCTCCGCACCAGGTATCCGTTAAGTACTGGCTTACCGACCCAGGCACTTTATATAAGGACCTGAGAAGTAGGTTGGAAATACGAGGACATGTCTACACATGTATTCTAGTAAGCACATATATGCATAGTGCATATTTGGATGCCTGCCTACCTATTTTATGTATGTGAATGAGACAAACTGCTTCACGGATTCAATGAGGGGTTCATGATGCAAAGGCGTTGGGAGATTGAGGTGGCCGCGCTGAAGGACCTACATGGAGTGGGCTCAGGTCATTCCAAACACTTGGCCATACAGTTTTGGTGTACAAAGTCTCGGAAGTACTTGCGACCCACTGTACACCAGATGGTTGCAGCTAATTCCGAAACGTTTCCAATGTAACGACCAAAACAGGACCGCCGAGGCCTCTGTCGCTTTCAATAGGTTTTGTCTGGTCGGCGTCTCCTGACCTCTCTGCTGCCTGCATGTGCAGTGGAGAGGCCACGCCATTGGCCCGCCCAGGCAAGAGCGATGAGACCGGATGCTGCGGCGTCGAGCCATCGTGGACGGCGCTGCAGCGAGCCGGCATGAAGCACCCGACCAGACCTGATCATTCAATGACGGAGCAGCATTCAGGGACCTCAGCAACACGGAAGCAGCGTTGAAGCAGACGCAAGCCGCCTCCCACAGCTCGTTGGCCAGCCATGTGCCTCAGCCATTGGTTCACGCTGAGCCCCTGGCCGATGGGACTGGCCAACTCGCATGTGGCTGGAGGGCGAGACCCACGTTTCACTGGATGCCTACCGGCCCTAGCTTGACCAGACCAGTCAAAGACCTTCATCCGCGGACCCACAGACCCATAGACCCACGAGCCCGCCAACCCACGAGCTCCACACCACAAACCACAAACCCACGATTCCACCCACGATTCCCCATGCTTCCGTTCTACGCGCGACTGCACCCATCCACCAATCCACAGTCTCACGACCCCACGATGTCCAGCCTCTGGTCCATCAGCCCGTGGAGCCGGCGGCCGTGGGCACTAGCTCTGGCTCTGGCTCCGGCTCCGGCTCCGGCTAATGCCGGATCAACTTCTGTGTACAACGGTCCAGGTTGCGAGGCTGCGTGGCATCATGTACACTGCTACATATCATGCACATGTCGCTTTGGCTTCGACATCGAGCTGCAGTACACCATCTCAAGAAAGGCCAAGCATAACACATGCAATCCAGTTCTCATGCTACCCCTTGTCCTGCTTGCTTGACTCGACCGTGGACATTGGTCCCCTCTCCTTCTGCTAGCTCTGCTAGTACCTCTTCTGGGCCGGGTGACGTTTCTGGTTTTGAGGTCTGGGGAATGGGCAGGGCACATGTATGTATGTCAGTCCGCAGTTGATGGAGGGTTTCTTTCCTGGTATATAGTTCTCCTCGTGTATGTTCCCCTTGTGCGCCGTCTTCTCTCCATTCTTCCGTCTTGTGAAGCTTCAAAGCTTCCTCATCTTTGTTTCAACCCCAAATCACACTGCTCCGAGTGTTCAACAACCTCCGAGCCCCTTCTGTCATCTTCCATTCTCCCTGTACTCGTACAATGCGAGAATACCATGGCTTTTCCTGTATGCTCTGTTTCTTTTCCCTGCTCGCCTTCTGCTCAACCTGAGCCTGCCACTGTCCCCCCCAACCCGCTCCCCGCTGCCTAATGCTCAACCCCTGTTTTGAGTCAATTGACCTTGCTTCGCGTGCTGACAGTTGTCTCTAACCAGGGTGGTAATCTGTTGCCCTCCGGCCTTCATATCCAGCTTCAAACTCTCTATGCCGGACTGGCAATTGCCGTCGTCGGGGGGATTGTCCTGGCCCGGATTTCGGCCCGGTCCAAAACGGATGCCGACAAGGCTCCTGGTCTCCTACAATCCTTCTTTTTGTTCTTTTACTCTTCATTCCTGAAGCCCCATCAGGGAGATGCCAGGGCCAACCAGCAAGATGCTCTGGAGAGCTTTTACAAAAAGCAGGCTGGTGCTTATGATGCTACTCGAAAAGTCCTCCTCAAGGGACGCGAGGACCTGCTGGGTTTGGTCGTCGCCCAGCTCGAGTCCAAGGCTGAAGAGGCTGCGGCAGCTGGCAAGAGCCAGACCAAGCGCATCTGGGTTGATGTGAGTTGCGGTCCTTGGCCTTTTCTTCCATTCCAAGACACGTACATCCACAGACGCACACACATATGCTATACTGACAAGAAAATCACCGTAAACTAGATTGGCGGCGGAACCGGCTGGAACATTGAGTCCATGGGCCGTTACGTCAACGTCTCCGAGTTTTTCTCAAGCGTTTACCTTGTAGACTACTCTCCATCGTTATGCGAAGTCGCTCGGAAGAGATTTGACCGGCTTGGATGGAAGAATGTCACCGTCGTTTGCGAAGATGCCCGCAAATTCCGCCTTGATGACTACGAGACAGGCATGAGCCCGACTCGGAATCCCCTTCGTTCGCCTGCTCTCAGCTACTTCAAACAGCAGGATTCTCAACAGACGGGCGCCGACCTGGTCACCATGTCTTACAGCCTGTCGATGATTGTGAGTGAAAATGCAATATGAGTTTCTTCTTTCTTTCCTTCTTTCCTCCTTTCCTTTGCTTGGTTTTTTCAATCGCAATTACATGAGCTGACCTGACACGTAAAAATAACTTTTTGATTTAGCCCGACTACTACTCCGTCGTTGATTCCGTCACCTCTCTTCTGTCTCCCCATGGTATATTTGGGGTCGTTGATTTCTATGTTCAGAACAAGGTCGACTTTGCTTTCCGCAACTATACTGGTGGTACCCTTGGCCGCCACGTCAACGCCTTGTCCCGCATGTTTTGGCGGGCCTGGTTCGACTTTGATCGTGTTAGCCTGGAACCCGGCCGTCGTGACTACCTGGAGTACAAATTTGGCACAATTCTGACCATAAACGACCGCAACAAAATACTCGGTTATATTCCTTACTATGTTTGGATCGGGTGCCCCAAGAAGCCCTTCTCCCCTTCCAGCCTGCCTCATGAAATTATTGAGCGCATTGACGCCCTGGCGACGGAATCCCCTTACCTGTATCCCGTCAATCAAGGCGATGCGCTGACGCGGGCAATCGAACGATCTGCTCCCGAGATCCGGTCCAAGGCCTTCATCACAGCCGTGCAGAACTTGTCGGCGAACCTGCCGCTTCCGTCCTTCTTCTACCAGAACCATCATTGGCGCATCTACTACGACGATCAGCTGCAGAAGCACACCCAGTTCCACGACGAATACATCTATGCCTTCACGTGGGAAGACGCGCGCGTCGACGAGCGCATCTTAAAGCTAGGTTCCGAAGACAAGGTCCTGGCAATCAGTTCTGCCGGTGACAACATCCTCTCGTATCTGGCTCAAAGTCCAGCTCGCGTCCATGCCGTGGACCTGAATCCTACCCAGAATCATCTGCTAGAGCTCAAGGCGGCCGCCTACGCAGCGCTGCCATACGACGACTTCTGGAAGATCTTTGGCGAGGGCAAACACGACCAGTTTCGTGCATTGCTCATCAGCAAGTTGTCTCCTCATTTGTCCGCACGCGCGTTCCAGTTCTGGCTCAGCAACACCCACGTCTTTCAAAATAAGAGCGGATACGGTCTCTACGACACGGGCGGCTCTCGTCACGCCATCCGTGCCATGCGCTGGGTGGCGCGTCTGTTCGGCCTCGGCACCACCATCAAGAAGCTCCTCGAGTCGAGGACCCTGAACGAGCAGCGCGAGGTCTGGCGCCACAAGCTCCGCCCAGCTCTGCTGTCCAGGCTTGTTTGTAACCTTGTCGTCGCCCAGGAGAGCTTCCTCTGGTCTGCCCTGGGCGTGCCCAAGAACCAGCTTGCCATGATTGAGAAGGATCATGCCAAATCCGATCTCGTCACGGGCGACAGACCCATGGCGAGAAACACCCGGTCTCATGCCATCTGGCACTACATGGTCAACACTCTCGACCCCGTCGCAGAAGAGACTCACATCGCCAAGGACAATCCCTACTACTACGTCTGTCTCGCGGGCAAATTCTCCCGCAACTGCCACCCCGAGTATCTTGCGCGCGACGTCCATGCCAAGCTGTCCAAGCCAGGCGCCCTCGATGGCCTGCGCATCCACACCGATGAACTGGAAGAAGTCATCGCCCGCCTCACCCCCGGCACGCTCACAGTGGCCGTCGTCATGGACAGCATGGACTGGTTCGACCCGGGATCGCCCGCCGCGTCGGCACAAATCACCAAGTTGAACCGCGCGCTCAAGATGGGCGGCCGAGTGCTGCTGCGCACCTCTGCCCTTACGCCCTGGTACCTCAAGGTCTTTGAGGCCCACGGCTTCGCGGCCAAGTGTCACGGCAGGAGAGTTGGCGGCGCCTGCATCGACCGCGTCAACATGTACGCCAGTTGCTGGGTCTGCACCAAGATTGAGAACCTGCCCCCTCCTACCCCTGAGATGGATCGTGTTGGCGGTCCTGAAATGCCCAGTTTGACAATTTGAGAGAGGTTGGGAGAGAGGGCGTCCCAGCTGGTTGTTTCATTTTCTCCCCAGACAGAAACCCCTTTTCTTTTAAATTCTGTCTTTGCTGTTATTAAGTCATCACTCCTGCACAAGTATTTCCCCTCAAAAGAGTGTATTCATCCAGTACTGGACAGATCACGTTCGGTAGTATGCGTATACCTACCAAGTATCTCATTCAGTAGACCACACAGTCATGGGACGGCCGCATCGCGGGACATCCGACTACCGTGCCATGCGGTTTCCCAGCTTTTTATGGCAAACATCTCCCATGTTGTCAAAACGCATCAGAGGCAAGGCCTCCTCGCTAGTATGATAAAGAAACCATGAAAACAGAACATCAATAGCTTTGCTATATTCCGCCCGTAGAATAAATAGAGAAAGAGGCATACCATTACATGTCCTGTAGACGTTGACGCAAGCCTCAGCAGTCCTCATCGCCAGCACTACGAAAAGAAGGATCGCAAGAATCTTGGTTTTTTTTTTTTTTTTTTTTTTTTTTTTTGACATATTTGGCCCGCAGAATTACGTGTAAAGGCTTGAATCGACTCCGTGGTGAGCATTCCGGCCCAGGAAATTAATCGTTCAATCGACAAAGGGAATGTGAGCTGCGGTTCCTGTTTCAACGCAGAACATGTACATACATATATGAGGCGAAAATGGGTGTTTTTTTTCTGCCCAACCCCCATTGCGCACATCAATACCAAGCCGCCTGCTCCAAATTGGCACACTTCGTCCCGGCTTTCCCCATCTTATTTGCCAAAACCGTTCTTGCCAAACAAAAAAAAACACTCGCCATACGTCTCTATGCCTTCCAGACCCGCTTAATGGCCTCGGTGACACCAACGTCGTTCGTTTCAAACTCATACAGACCAATACCGACAGTCAAAGTCGCCGCGTTCAGACCCCACCAGAAAAGCTTGCGCAGACCAGGGTATGTCCTCTTGGGGATGTAGTCGATGACGACAGCCTGGAACCCCATGTGGGAGTGGATCAGCACGGCGGAGCACAGGATAGCGTCCATCGTGGGATTCAGAGAGCCTGATGCGAAGGGGGCGATGGAGAGAGGAACAAGGCCGGCGGCGATGAGACGCTCGAACGTCCAGTGGTAGGAGCCGTGCGCGGCAGAAGGAGGCGGGACGGGAGCCGGGTCGTTGACTAGATGTACAAGTGGTCAGTCTCGAGACGTCGTTCGCTTGCCGGGGCAGAGAGACCGCCACCGTGATGAAACTGCTGCGGACTCCGCCCAAGATTTGAACGATGGCATCTAGGAGGAAGTGTCGGGTCAATTTAGGGGCTTTGGCTCGTACCTCCGCCTTCGATTCGCTCTACGTTGGTAACCCCGCAATTAGCAGTCAGTTCTCCTCGGGGAAACACACGCAAACTTGGGCGCGAGATTCAGAAAAGGAGCCCAGAAGAAACAAATGAGGTCTTACGGGGTCCCGGGGGCAAGATGGCACTTCTCTTGCTGGACGTGTGTAAAGTCGCGGTTCTGAGGGCGAAAGCGGCCGGGGAGCGAACTGCCTGTCGCAGCAGCGAGGGGCGCATAATCGACGCCATCGTGGGAAATTCGGCAACTGTGGATGGGAGGCTCGACTCGACTAGACGTGAGCACCAAGACCTGGCGATGCTCGTCGTTTGCGGGGGAAAAGAGAGCGTCGCAGCGAGACCAACTCGAGTGGTTGACGTATGAAGAAAATATGTGATGTAGCTTGCTCCGGCCCGGCTGGCTTGGAACCAGGAAAGCAAATGCTTGGCTTTGCTTGCTTGGCGAGTGGCAGATTGCCGAGGAACTTGAATTAGCGAGATGCTGATTGGCTGGGCTGACTCCAGGCCGGACTCATACAGCCGAATTGGCGGATGGAAGAATGTGGTTCCGGAGCAGGGCGTGATTGGAAGACCTGATTGGCTGATGGCCAGCATGTGAATTTTTCGAGGGTTGCGCTTCTGGCTTGTCTGGAAAGCACCCTCCACCAGGGTTCAACAACGACATTTTCGGATCAGCTTGCAGCAGCGCGGCCAAGTCTTCCTCGAGAGGGAACCCGGAGAAGGATATCTGTTGAGCACGGCTGCTGTTCAAACAGTCTTGTCTTGATCCCCTCGGTCGTGCCGCGAGAATCGTCTCTCCACCCGGAGAAGCTGCGATGTCTTCCCGGATCTCGGCTTCCAGGAGCCTTTCACGATGCGCCGCTCAACTAATCTGCTGCGAATCCCGGCAGATCCGAGGCATCTCGACCTCGCATCTCAACAAGGTTGCCGCAGGCGAGGAGCGGTGGAAGAAGAGAGCGGAGCGAATTCAGAATGGCGAGGAGCGCCATGTGTGGGATGTCTTGGACGAGAGGGGATACATCAAAGATGTTGCCGGGTACGTCGACGCGTGGAAACGTTTCTTCTACTCCCGCGCGCGTGTTACGCGTTGTCGGACGGTTCACGGGGACACGAAAGGGCCGCGTTGCTGACTTGACCGTGCCAATCGCACAAACAGCACGCCTGGTAAGATCAAGGAACTCATGAGAATCAAGAGAATAGGCGCCTACGTTGGCGTGGACCCCACGGCCGACTCGCTACACATTGGCCATCTGCTCCCCTTCATGCCTCTCTTCTGGCTCTGGTTCCACGGTCACCCTGCCGTCACTCTTCTGGGGGGCGCCACGGCACGAATCGGCGACCCTACTGACCGCCTGCAAAGTCGGCAACCACTGAGCAACTCGGACATATCCAAAAACGTCACCAAAATCCACTTTCAGCTCACCAAACTCTGGCACAATGTCGTCCAGCTACGCGACAAGTACGGATATGAAAAGGACTGGGCCGCCAAACGCTCCCTGTTGAACAACAACATGTGGCTGCAAGGGCTGAGCATCTACGACTTCACAAAGCGACTGGCCAAACAAACGAGGATTGGACCCATGCTTAGTCGCGACACGGTGAAGCGAAGAATGACGGAGGGCGAAGGCATGTCGTTGGGCGAGTTCATGTACCCGCTCTTCCAGGGTTGGGACTTTTGGCACATGTACAACAAGCTTGGGGTTCAAATGCAGATTGGTGGATCAGACCAGTACGGAAACATTGTGGCGGGCATCGACGCTCTCAAGGTCATTCGCGAAACCGAGGAGGCGCCACATGCCAAACTGCCCACGGGATGGCATCACGAACCCGTTGGCTTCACCGTGCCTCTTCTTCTCGATTCCGCGGGCGCCAAGTTTGGCAAGAGCGCGGGAAACGCCATCTGGCTGGATGAGTTCAAGACATCGGCGTTCGACCTCTACGGATACTTTGTGCGGCGCCCGGATGATGAAGTGGAAAAGCTGTTGAAGCTGTTTACCTTTATGCCCCTGGCCAAGATTCAAGAACTCATGACGACGCACCAAGAAGATCCTTCCAAGCGCATCGCTCAGCACACGTTGGCATTCGAGGTCCTCTCCCTTATTCACGGCACGCAACGGGCACTGCAGGAAGCGCAGCAGCACCAGTTCCGCTTCGGTGGCAAGCTGCCCAACGTCATAAAGGAGCCAGACGAGTCCAGCGGCATCATCACGGCCAACAATGCCCCGCGTAGCGACATCCAGCTTCCCGAATCGGTCATGCACCTCTCGCCCGCCAAGCTCCTCTTCGCCACGGGTCTGGCCAGCAGCAACAGCGACGGCCAGCGCCTCGTGACCCAACAAGGCGCCTACGTAGCCGCCCAGCCCGGCCAGTCCCGCGGCCTCGTCCCGGGGAACCTAGCCTGGACTCCAATGAAGATGTGGTATCCCGAAGAGACGGCCAAGTTTCTCATTGACGGCAAGATCCTGATTCTCCGCAAGGGCAAGCACAACGTCCGCATTGTTGAGCTGGTTTCCGATGAGGAATGGGATGCAAGCGGCAAGATATACCCTGGTCAACCATTTACCGGCGTAGTACGACGCATAACGGAGCAGTTGAAGAAGCAGGCCGAGGCAGATGGGCAGAAGTTGACGCCAGCCCAGCTCAAGAATCTCGTCCATCAGAAGACAAAGGAATTCGCCCGCATGAAGATGGCCGAGGAGGCGCAGTCGGACTTGTCGTCGCGCAAAAAACCGACATGGCTAAAAAGGGGAAGGTCTTCCAATACGTAGCTGGGATGGTCTCTTCCCTCCCCGTCCACCCCCCCTTTTCTCCACCTTTCCTCATCTTGCCCTCTTTCCTATCCCAAAACTTGGACAAGATTTCGCTTTCTCGTTGATGCTACGGGGCGGGGTGGGGAAAAAAAAAGCATTGTCAAATCATGTATACTATTGCCATGTATGAATAGGCTCCCGGCACGGTACGATGACGTTCTAGATCAGACCGGACATTGGTTCTGCTGCCATGCATGTCCATTTCAACTCAATACTAAAACAATGGGATTGGAAATGAGACGTTCACCGCTGTGTATCGCATAGTTTTGCCGTCGCCACGCAACATGACCTCTGGACTGTATTGGGTGTGTTTTTACCAAGGCCCCACACACCATGTAAATGTATCACGGAAATTAGATGTCTGAACACGGAATATGCCCCCACCCCAAAAAAAAAGTCATCGATAGAGGACCGTGAAATCTCCCTTGGGAACAGGAAGCGCCTTCATCTGATCCATGATTTCATCATCGGTCAGGTTGTGCTCGGTGATGATCTGGTCGAAGTGGTGGTTCCCATCGGCGTACTTCTGCAACGGGTCGCCCCCCGGTAGAGGAGCGCTCTGCCCCGTGGCCAGCGCGGCAAGATACTGTTTGGAAAGGACGTACTTGTGGACGCGATACAGACAGCCCTTGATGACGCCAAACTGCACAAAGCGCCTCACGTCGACATACTCGAGCACGTCGAAATCGTCGTCGTGGGAGGCCATGATCCATTCCTTGACGCTCCTACCGGGGGAAAAGGAGGCCATGAGCTTGATGAGGTGATAGTTGCTCACGCGGGCGCGACCGTGGGACACGTAGTCGGCGCACTCGTCCACGATGCCGTTGAGGTTGCGGATGAAATCGTGGACGGCCGGTCGCGGAGCGTAGCAGGAGCTGAAGAAGAAGAGGTCAATGAGGATGATGGTGTCGTAGTAGAGGAGGTGGCGGAGCGCGAGCTTGACCAGGTCGATGGACACGGAGGACAGGAGGGCGATGCGGCGGACGTCGGAGACGCCGTCGATGTGGGCGATGACGGTTTGGAGGGTGAGGTCCCATGTTGGGTCGATGATGTCGGCGAATTTTACCTTGGCGACGGGGACGTGCCATGCCTTGACGATGGGAGGGGTGGGATGATGGGGGAAGAGTTTCATGTTGATGGTATTGGCCTCGTCTGGGAGGGTGTTATTGGACGATGCGTTACTACAAAAA